>JAJMGY010000023.1:0-165513 GCA_030582775.1 Yamadazyma endomychidarum | reverse complement strand
GGTTTGAAGAATCGCCTTTCTTCCCAGGCCACGAATAAAAAACAAAAGGAATTGATAGCCCGAACCACATATATTGTTTTTCATTCAACCTATCTCCAATCAATAACCTAGCACTAGTGAATAATTCTACCAACGTATTCTTCTCAATAGCTGGGAAGCCTTCGATATTATTGAACAATAATTTCTTTGCAAGAACGTTATAAGTCATCTTTTCATTTGGTTTTATGTCCAAAAGTTTTCTATAATTCATGAATTGATACTCATCAAGATTTTTTGTCTTGACTTTCTCTAATACATTAAGGATACTATCTTTTACTAGAGTTAATTTAGCTCTTCTGGTATCATCTACTGCTTGGGGGATCAATAGGAAGAAATTATCACGCCTTGTTTTATAAAATGTATTTTCATCAATTGTTTCACTGGTACTCATTCTTGCTTGTAAAAATCTAGGAAATTTCAAGGAATGTTACACATAATTCTTACCACAAGACATCAACACACGACATCAACACACGACATCAACACACATTACCAATACATTACCAACACACATTACCAACACGGCTCTCATTTATGATTCAAATTCTAAAAATCTTACCTATTGATAAAATGGGAACTAATCAAACCATCAGCAGTTTAATTCTATCGACCCGAATAAAAGTTTTAAATCCCAATACATCATCAGGATGTTGATGAATAATTTGGATGTATAAAGTACTTCGGTATAGAGCGTGAAGTATATAATACAATACTTATACCTTTAAATTAACTATTCATTGTATAGTCATTATTAGATCCAAAAGGCTTATTAAGAGTTGGGACCGTGAATTGTCTGTCAGTGAATTGTCTTCCAGTATATATTATCTAGTGGGGAAACAAAATTACCTCCAGGTAGAGTCATCAACTACCCTCACCAACTCAATATGTCGTTTCTTTTAAGTTCAAATGCTGTAACATTTTATTACCTGTACTACTACATAATTCATATGGTTTGCACATTCACGCCGCATAGAATTCGCAACCAAATCCCAGCGCCGCACAGAATTAGTTCAGGTGTGTCTCAGGTTAAGGCCATATAAACAGGATCACTTATAACATACTTACCCATCTCCAATAAAGCTCCCCATTCATATTCACCATTCTCTAAAATCACAAAACTCATCGAACTCTCTTGACTCAGCTCTGGTCCGATTTCTCTTAATTTCATATTCAAAAGTCCATTGATCAACACTTTCTTATCGACACTCTGTTCACGATTATTCAATTGGATTGGAATATGCCTTAATGTACCATTTATAGGATCATCATCATGATTAGTTATTGTGGTCTTGATAGTATAAAACGTTTCTGATTTCAACTGGTACTGATTATCTTTCTTGAGTACAGGTTTACCAGTATGTTCTTCCATGAGTTCATGAATTATTTTAATCCTTGGATAAAGTAAACAATTAATCATTTTTGAAGTCAACCTCATGTTTCTGAAATCCATTGATCCTGTTCTTCCTTTAGTAACCCAATTTCCACTTATCTTACTCAACAAATCATTACGTAACCAGAAATTTTGTCTCATGTCTAAATCTTCCAGTTCTGTGATCAGGTAATCCTTGACATACTGTTTATTCCTTAATGAAGGGATTCTGGCCTTCAAATCAAGGTCATGTATACTAATTTTTTTAATAGGTATCAAATACCTTGATGTGGTCTTGGACTTTAAATTATCACTAATCTTGAACTCTTGGGTTTGTGTAAACGATACATTAATATCAACGTCTTCATTCCATGAATTACGTAAATCTATTATAATCAAACAGTAATCTGAAATGTCATCGTTGTTGTTTAGAAACTGTTTTAGGTTAGTTAAAGTATTACCAGTACTATCCCCATCCAAATCCATCTGATCTAACCCTGATGAGATTGGGATAATATCAAAATTAATCATCTCTATACAAGGCAACACTGTCATATGTAAAGGTATTTCAATGGTCTTTAAAAAGCTCTTACTCAAATCATTCAATTTGTTACCGTACTCTAAGATCATTTTCAGATCGACCATCCCTTTTTTCCCAGTGATTTCGTAGTTAATCTTAACCTCTTTATTACCTTGGATAAGCTTATACTTGTCGTTAATCTCTCGTTTGTTCAAGATCTTAAAACTCTTGAATTTCAATAAATACCATTCCAATTCATAAACCTCCAAAGCACTTAACCCTGGAGTATTGAGCTTCTTAGTTAGACTAATGATCGTACTATCCCAGAACGAAAATGATAAATATTTAATTGGTTGTGATGATCTGTTGACTAAGGTTATAGAGAATTGATATTTCTCTCCTTCTAATAACATTAACCATCCATTAGTAACTGAAAGCTCTACTAATGATAATGCAGGTTGTGGTTCTATTACATTCAATTTAAGTTCTTTAATACTACTACGATCTGATATTCTATTATTGGCCAAGTTATGAATGATAGAAGAAAGTCCGTCTTCTTGGCCAAACCCTTCACCTACGGTTCCATTCTCATAACTTCGAGTTTCTGGTTTCAATTTCGAGCTTTTAGTACTCAATTCTTGATCAATTATAGGAAAAAACCTGGGACTACAATTACCTACAGTTATATTGAACCCTGTAATTACTGCATCTCCTGACTCAAGAGGTACGAAAGGTACCAGGAAACTTTCACAACTTTGTGGTGGTACAATTAATGCAGAGTTAGAAAGTGAATTATCATTGACTGTTGGTGTAGGTACTTTAGAATCTCTTAATTTCGGATTATTGATCCCTAATTTTGATTGCGTACTGATCTTAGACATACTAGGTCCATTACTTCTTGTGCCTAATTTAATGGTCTTAACCTTGAGATTACTAACCACTTCGATGTCGTTGATTTCCAATTCAAAACTATAGGGATTTTGAAGGGAAATCTTTAAGTGGCAAACTTCTTCTCTTATAGCCAATTGATCTCTTGATAACGTAGTTTGTTTTTTAAAAGGATCAAAAATAAAAGGCGAGGTGATTTGTGGAGTATTGGGAGCACTAGGAATTGGTGTAGCTCCTGGGGTGACTAAATCACCAATTTCCATACCTGAAAACTCTGAAAACGGTATTAAATCTTGTTGGTTTTTATTTGTCATAAACTTAACATCTCTTACAAGGAAAGGGTCCCAATATGGTACTGAGACGTTTTGTCTTGTTAAAGTATTGATTCTCTCTCTTAATTTAAGTTCATCGTCCACTGGCAAACAATGAATATAACGGGTTAAAATAAGGCAATATACGCTAGCCAAAGCATTAAAATCCTTTAATTTTTCAAAAATCTTAACAGCTAATTTAATTAATGATAATTGAAGAGAATTCCAATTGTTTGAAGTATTAATAGAATCCACAATTGAATATTCTGGCTGTTTGTTCACCTCATATATTTGGAATAATTCACTGAGGATTTCTTTAATACTTTTACCTGAATTGAACTGGCTTGTGAGTTCGATAATGGTGTTCACCAGTTGGTCGATAGCTGAATTGTTGACAGGAGTATTGACAGACTTTGGTGAGAAAGGCTCACTAAGTAACGGACTAGACCCTAATTCAGGTAAAACAGCCACTAATAACGTCCTCAATGCAAATGCTTGTTTCCTATACATCTTTAATTCATTATAAACCGAGGCTAGTTTACAATAAATTCTACACTGGTCGATTAAATTGAGATCTACCAATTGTAAGGAATAAATCTTATCCAATTCATTCAAGATATTGTTCTTATTGAACCATGGGTTGGATACTTCAGGTTGAGGACTACGAATTGAGTTTACTATACTTTCGTAGAGTTCATTATTGATGATCCCTCCATGTCTATATACACATAGAATGAATTGTAGTTGTCTTAAAGTGGATTCAATGTAAACTAAATCCGGCACGATATTTTCAAAATCATTGGTACTCATTTGGAAAAAGTCATTGACTTTATAATTGATAAGTTTAACGATCTCCGGCACGACTATGGTATTTAAATCTGGAGCTGAACCAAGCGAGGGAAGGTTTAAACTTAATCCTGAAGTACTTAATGAACTACGGGGTGACGAGACCTTACCATTACCGTTTTCATGAGTACTGGTAGTAGTACTGGTATTACTTGTAACTCTGGATAATGAGTCACTAGAGGTTTTATTCTCACTCATATCTTTAAGTTTGCTCTTCAGTATATGAAGTACTGTAGCAAGAACAGCTCCTTGTAATTGGTAAGTCATGTTAGTGTAATTTAAAAGGATGATCAGAATCCCTACACCTTCTAAAGCACTTCCTAACCACATATAATCTTCAGTTTTACGTAGGTATAAAATAGCTTCAGTGAACAGGTTTAAAGCTTCGACGTATTTCCCTGCCAAAAGGTAGAACGATGCTCTTAATTTTGAATGACGACCATTATGAACCACTTGAGCTTTACTTTTCAATTCTGTAGTACTTAACGTGGTAGTAGAATTGAACGACACTTTAACGGATGATGTTCCTGAAGATAATCTTTTTTGAGCCTTAGAAATGGTCTTGGTTAATAGTTGACTATCTGAAATTGATACCGGTGATCTTAGCGTTATGTTAGTATACGACAAAGCATATTCATCAAGGTGGAATAAGAAATTTCGACTAACTTCACACATGATGGTCTCTAATGCATTGGACAATTGTGAGTTATAGAAGAACGATGATTTCATCAAATGATTGGATTTAGGATTGAATTCTTCGATTTTTTCGATTGGGGTATCAAATATTATATTATTATGAACAATTGAACTCGGGTACCTTTTCTTTAATTCTTGATTAAAACTGTCACAAGATTCTTGGGAGATTCCTTGGGTATATTGCCCCACACCTAAAACAATGAACGTTTTACGATATGGTTCAAAGTCATGAAGGAAGATCGACTCATTATCTGGCACGGAAGTAGTAAATTCCATAATTATTCGACCATTTGGTGAAGTTTGAGGATTGAATAGTTTCAAATCTGTCATTGGTGTAATATCTAGAAGTCTAATCTCTTTACAACTTCGTAGCATGTCACATTGGTGGTCAAAGGTTGGACCCATATTATGGTTTATCGGTACCAAAAGGACCTTCACCCTGGCAGGAGATATATAATTATAACGGTCCATCTCTTTACCGTGTACAAATTTGTAAATATAGATCTGTTGGACCGGTGCACGACGCGCGAACTTGAAGGCAAAACCAAGTTGGAACTCACACTTTATTGTAGAGCTACTGTCATAAATATATCTACAGGAGCTTGGTCCACAAACACAATCAAAAACAAAGTCACAAACATAAACACAATAAGCAAATATGGCAGGATTGAGTTTTGATAATTATCAAAGAAATAAATTTTTAACTGCTAAAGGGTTTGGACAACCAACTGCTACTTCTACAGGTACAACAATTGTTGGATGTAAATTTAAAGGAGGTGTCATTATTGCAGCAGATACAAGAGCTACCGCTGGTAGTATAGTGGCAGATAAGAATTGTGAAAAATTACATAGATTGGCCCCAAAGATCTGGTGTGCTGGAGCAGGTACTGCTGCTGATACTGAAATGGTTACTCAATTAATTGCATCTAATTTAGAATTACATTCTTTAAGTCAAAACAGACCACCAAGAGTTATAACTGCATTAACTTTATTAAAACAACATTTATTTAAATATCAAGGTCATTTAGGTGCTTACCTTATCGTAGCAGGTACTGATGCCACTGGAGCACATTTATTATCAGTTCAAGCTCATGGTTCAACTGATATTGGAGAATATCAATCTTTAGGAAGTGGTTCATTAGCAGCTATGGCTGTTTTAGAAACTGGTTTCAAGCCTGATATGACTAAAGAAGAAGCTATGAAATTATGTGCTGATGCTATTGAATCCGGTATTTGGAATGATTTAGGTTCAGGTTCAAATGTTGATTTATGTGTTATGGAAGTTGGTAAAGATGCTCAATTACATAGAAATTACTTAACTCCTAATGTCAGAGGTCAAAAATCAAGATCTTATAAATTCCCAAGAGGTACCACTGCAGTTTTAGGTCAGAGTGTACGTGAGATCTTAGATGTTGAAGAAACCGTTGTTACGTTTGATGCCATGGAAGTTGATGCTTAATGTAGTAGAATATATGTAAATGCTTATCGAAGTTTTCTTTCCTTTCTAGTTCTCTGCTTTTGTGTACTGTGTTTGTGTACACCCTGTGCACTAGTTCAACTTTCTAGAGAATTCGATGCGAATTTTTCAACTGCAAACGCTCAATATGGTTGTTAATAATCCAAATAATTGGCATTGGGTCGATAAGAATTGTCTTTCATGGGCTAAAGAATACTTCAATGAAAACATCACTGGTTTGAAAGCTGATAAGGGTGAAAAATCCGTTAAAATTGCTTCAGTATCATCAGTTGAAGGTGATTGTGAAGTCAGTCAACGTAAAGGTAAAGTTATCTCATTATTTGATTTGAAAATTATATTGAAATATGATGGGAAAGTTGGTGATGAACCTGTTGACGGGTCTATCACTATCCCAGAATTAGCCTACGATACTGAACCTGAAGAAATTCAATTCGATATTTCAGTATATAATGAAAATGCTAAAAAAGATGAAATCAGATCTGTAATTAAATCTGAATTAATTCCTCAAATAAGATCAATTTTGGGTAAATTCGGTAAAGATTTGATCGAAACTCATAGTAAAGATATTCAATTGGATTCTGATAAAGTTAAGAGTGTTTTCACCAAGGAGAATCAACAGAAATCTTCTTCTTCATCCTCCGTTCCAACTGTTGCTTCAACTCAAAAGGCTACCAAATCTGAAACCAAACCTATCACTAAACCAACAGAATCGAAATCTACGACTACTGCTTCATCAGGTAGTGTTCCCAAGTACAACACATCCACCTTACACTTAGAACCAACTTTTAACACTACAGCTGAACAATTATATATCACTCTATTAGACCCTCAAAGAATTGCAGCTTGGTCAAGATCACCTCCTTTGATTGAACCATTACCAGCCAAACAAGGATCTTCATTCAAACTTTTCGGTGGATCTATCAATGGTAAAATAACCAAATTGGTTGAAAATGAACATATCGTACAAGATTGGAGATTAGAAGATTGGAAAGATGGACACTATGCCAAATTAGATATTAGCTTGAATCAAGGTAGTTCCGAAACTAAAATGGTTGTGAAATTTTCAGGAATCCCAATTGGTGAAGAGGATAGAGTAAGGAACAATTTTGAGGATTACTATATCAGAAGTATAAAAATCACATTCGGATTCGGTGCCGTACTTTAGACCAACCCCTTTATTGTATACTCTAAAGCGCATGCTTACCTAACGTGTCTGTATTTAGATAAATAGAACTTAAATCTTAAATAGATATGCTTCGGAATTGTGTATGGTTAGACCGCAGTTATTCTATGCGGTGCGGCACCTTCACAATAAGTGTCATAATTAGGTGCATGAATTGCGCGGGATCAATTAAACTTCACATAGCCTTTTTGATAAGGAATTATATAAAGTTATAGAAACTCCTTTTATAAACAAATTAATGAACTCAGTACAAGACGATTCATTTAGTCTACCGAGGGGAATCAATCCGAATTCCAGATTACAAAAATTAAGAAACTTATACGATTCGATACCTGAAAAATATGTAGGCTACTTTTTATTAGTATCTGCTCAAGTATGTAACTCCATTATGATCACAACATGTAAATTGTTGATCACAGATCCAGCATTTGAAACCAAGATTCATCCAATCCAAATTTTATTCATTAGAATGTCAATAACTTATGGTCTTTGTTTGGTTTATATGTACACTACTAAATCAGTACCGGATGCTCCATTTGGAAAACCTGAATTAAGAATTTGGTTAGTACTAAGAGGTGTTATTGGATTTATGGGTGTATTTGGGATGTACTATTCCTTATTATATTTGAGTGTTAGTGACGCTGTTGCTATAACCTTCTTAGTTCCATTGGTCACGGCATTTCTCGCTTGGGTACTATTACATGAAAGATACTCTCTAGTTGAAGGAATTTGCTCAATAGTTTCATTGGCAGGGGTCTTACTAATTGCCAAACCCAACTTTTTATTTGGTAAAGAAGCTGATGATGAGTCCAGTGTGGATGATGCTATTGAATCTTCTTCAACTCAAAAAAGATTATTAGCTACAGCTGTAGGATTATCCGGAACAATAGGTGCCTCATTGATTTACATAATTCTTAGAAAGATTGGTAAAAGAACTCATCCTTTGATTTCGGTAGGATACTTTGGTTTAGCTGCCACCATTGTATCATTATTGTGCATTTTGTTAATACCTTCAATTCCATTTGCCATTCCTCAGAATAACTATCAATGGTTCCTATTTGGTGCTATTGGTATCACCGGTTTCTTCTATCAATTTGCTTTGACAGCCGGTGTACAAAGAGTGAAGGCTAGTGAATCAGCTTTAGTGGTTTATACCCAAATGATTTTCGCTATTATGTGGGATATTATCATTTGGCACCACCCTCCTGGTCTTTTAAGTATTTTGGGTATTATAGTAATTCTTGGTTGCACTCTTATTGTACTTAGATATAAACCGGCCGAAGCTCCTAGAGATTTAGAGCATCATCAACCTTTAACTTCGGATGATGGGTCTACTTATAAACCTGAAGAAATTGCATTAGACGACTTCACCATCGAGGATTCCGATACTGAAAGTCAAGATGACGATAATCATCACAATAATAGAGAAAGTCAGACTTCGTGAAATCTGACCGTTTAACGAGTATATATGTTTTATAAATTAATTGATATTTTCGTATATACAGCTCCCAAGTTTCCCATCTAAGTTTCCCAATTTCCTTCATTCAACCTAGTTAAGCCAACTCAATTTATTGTTGGCATTCTGTAACTTGATCAAACTCTCATTAATCTCATGATTCTTTAATGTCTGTTGTTCAACCCCTTGACTCAATTTATTTATATTGGAAATCACTTTCCTCGAATTGTTTAAATTCACCTCTATATAATCTATTTTCAAATTATCATTGTCTGAAGGATTGGATGCTAATCCTCGTATCTCCTTAACCCATTGTAAATTATTATTCCTCTTGGTAGGATTTGACATGTATAAATTGCGCGATAGATAACAATTGCAAAAATGACTAATAGCCGCCAACCATGGGCCCAAGCAAAACAAACGCCAACTACAAGATAAACAGAGACAACACTGAACAATGAGTTATTAAATAAATAATATATAACTATAAACAAAATTTGGCGTTTGTTTTGCTCAGACTCATGATTTACCGTAGTATAATCTGTCATATTGCCAAACGTTTTCACTGTCAAGTGGTAATACAATATCATCTGTTTGCTTTTCCCATTTAGCCATTTCTTTCATAAGTTTAGAAACTGGTTTAGGATACCATCTGTTGTTTTTGATATCGAACCAACCTAAATGACCACCAATGGTAGTGGTGATAATAGTGGTGTATGGGTTTAATGGAGCTTCACCAACTGGAACTGATCTTGATCCAACAACTGGATCATCTAAAGAATTTAAAATAATGGTAGGAATTCTAATTTTAAAGATTCTTTGTACTGGTGAAGCATGTCTATAATATTCCATCGAAGTGTTTAAACCGAATAATTTTGAAGTGAAATTATCATCAAAATCTCTTAAGGTTTTAAGTTGATATTCTTCAGGGTTAGTTTTGAATCTTGAAATAAACTCATTAGATTTCAATTCTCCTTCATATGATCTATTTAATAATTTGAGTAAATTTTGACACATGGTAGGAGAATAAAGACGATCACCTAAGAGACTTTCCCTTAAAAGATAGGTACCATCAGTGAAATCCCATGGAGCTCCAATGATAAAGGCACCTTTGATTTGAGAATAAGCATCATCCTTTTCTTGTCCGACATAGTTGGCAACAATAGCACCACCTAAAGAGAAACCTGCTAAGAAAACCTTTTTGTTAGGCCATCTCTTCTTAACATACTCGTTAACGAAATATCTTAAATCATTGGTCCATAATCCACAGAATAATTGTGGACTGGTGATAGTGTGTCTTGCACAACCTCTTGAAGTGACAACAGCAGTATCAAAACCAATTTCTGGGGTTGTAATTTCATTAACTAATGATCTAATGTATGATTCATATGAACCTCCACTTAAACCATGACAGATAATAAGTAAAGGTTTTGAATCATCTGGGAAGATATCTGCGCCTGCACCTTGTTTGAGATATTCAGTTCTTGGTGGGACTTTATGAGTTTGTGATTCAGGTCTGTAATTAAGATGGTCTGGATCATGAGCCAGCTCATCGGAGGCGTAATCGACTGCAAAAGTACTAGTTCCTTTCCATTCGTCGTATTTCAAATGAACTTTTTCACCCTTATCAGTAACAGGATAAGTTACATCTTCAACAGTTATGATTTCTCTTTTATACCAAACCTTATCAATGTTTTCAAATTGGTTGACGGCAGTATAAAGGGTTTGAGTATGACCGGAACTAAATACTGGATTAACCCAAAAGGAAGAACCTTTGGTCAATTCAGGAGTAGCTTTGGAAATGATTTCTTCCATAGTACTAGTTTCACCGTCATCGTTTTTATATTTTAAAGGATGTTTAGGGTGATGATTATCAACCCAAGATTTAAGAAAGTTCATCTCTAAATTCACATTTTCCTCAGCTCGGCATTCGGTACTTATATCACGGACCCCTAATCACCGTTTTTTAGAAAAATTCTTGACCCATTCTCGGAAAACTTCCAATCATTCAATACTTGTATATTTAAATAACACCTTTACCATCTAACTCAACTCTAATGCAAAAATTCTTATCTTTAGTTATTATCTATTGTACCTATAATACCTAGTCATATAAAACCTGCATATAGGCCGAACCCGCACAAAATGGCTGGGTTGCCACAAAAATATATATTAGCCTTTGTGTTACTAGTAATAATTGCTCATAAAGTTTATTGCTAGAATTCATTGACATGTTACAAGTCTTAACTTCAATCGTTAGTGTATTAGCCTTGAGTGCTTCAGTAGAAGCCGGCAAACACAGTCTTAAATTGAAGAAAGTTCCAACTCAAGATACCTTAAACCCTACTACTTTCAAAGAATATACCAATGCTTTACAAGGTAAGTATACCAATGTCATGAATGCCCTTACTAACCATGCTAATAAGGCAGGTTCATCCAACCAAATTCCATTTATTGAACAAACCAATGATATCCAAATTGAAGAACACGATGTTCCATTAAGTGATTATGCTAATGCCCAATATTTTACTGAAGTCCAAGTTGGTACACCACCACAAACTTTTAAAGTCATTTTAGATACTGGTTCAGCTAACTTCTGGGTTCCATCTCAAGATTGTACTTCATTAGCATGTTTCTTACATACTAAATATGATCATGATGCTTCTTCAACTTATAAAGCCAATGGTACTGAAATTGAATTGAACTATGGTTCAGGTTCTGCTTCAGGTTATGTATCCAATGATATTTTAACCATTGGAGATTTAGCCATTAGAAATCAAGATTTAATTGAAACTACTACTGAACCAGGTTTAGCTTTTGCATTTGGTAAATTCGATGGTATTTTCGGTTTAGCTTATAACTCAATCTCAGTTGGTAAAATGGTCCCACCATTTTATAACGCTATTGACCAAGGTTTATTAGATAACCAACAATTTGCTTTTTACCTTGGTGATGTCAATAAAGATGAAAATGATGGTGGTGAAGCTACTTTTGGTGGTTACGATGATAGTAAATTTACTGGTAAAATCACCTGGTTACCAGTTAGAAGAAAAGCTTATTGGGAAGTTTCATTCGAAGGTATTGGATTAGGTGATGAATTCGCCGAATTAAAGAGTTTTGGTGCTGCCATTGATACTGGTACTTCATTAATTACTTTACCATCATCATTAGCTGAAATTATTAATTCTAAGATTGGTGCTACTAAATCTTGGTCAGGTCAATATACCGTTGAATGTGATACCAGAGATAAATTACCAGATTTAACCTTTAACTTTAATGGTTATAACTTTACTTTATCTCCATTTGAATATACTTTAGAAATTAGTGGTACTTGTATTTCAGCCATTACTCCAATGGATTTCCCAGAAAGTATTGGTAACTTAGCCATTGTTGGTGATTCTTTCTTAAGAAAGTATTATTCAGTTTATGACTTAAAGAGAAACGCTGTTGGTTTAGCCTTATCAGTTTAGATTGAACTAGATCATGTGATTCTAGAGTCTATCTAAAATTTCTCGTATACGCCGTTTTCGGTTTAGTGTTTGTTTTTGTAAAGGTTTTTAAAGATTAAGTTTAATTTGTTGTTGTTAAATATAAACTTTCGTAATCTCTTTTCTATTTAAGGAAGTGTAATAAGGATGCGTGTCGCAATGTTTCAGATAAAGTATGTCGCGCGCGACATTAGTGCTGGCTATAGATCAACCAGCCATCCCTAAACTTTAATAATGACCAGATCATGATCTGAATCAAAAAATACACGGCATTTAGAGTTTTCGAATCATAAAGTTTCATAGCGTTATTTTAAACCTGCATCACCTTGCCCCGTGTGGAACTATATAGACGATAAGGTTGCCATGAATAATTCAAGGAGTTTTTTATTGGATTCACTGATTCCAACTTCAGATTTACTGAATCCCTATCCACCATATAAAACTGAATTAAGCTCACGTCCTAATATTCAACCACCCAAACCTCCAAGGCACCAAGATTTCGAGATGTTGAATCAATTGCCTAAATCCAAACCATCAAGTGAAAAATCTGATTCTTTACAAAGGTTAGAAGTTCAAACCACATCCACAACATCCCTCCCCATTTCATTCCCATACTATTATATTGATAGTGCCAACAATTCATTTGATACGTTCAATATGTTGAATGATAATGACAAAGCAACAGGAGAACAATCCTATTCTAATACCTCACATAATATCACCAAACCAGAAACTCAAGCTAAGGATCCACAACCTGCTAATGATTCTCGTGATTTCGAACAAGTACCACCAAGATTTTCACAGTTTATTACAGAACAACAAGGAAATAAATCCAAACCATTGAGTACCAATTCGAGTTCATTAGGGTCAGAATCCGATGGTCCATTAAGGAAGAAATCTTATTCAACTGTAGGAACTAAAAAAGCTCTTAGAACAAGACATTCACCTAATACACCAACAAGAACATCTGATGAAAAATATGCATTAAACCGTCAAATCTCTGAATCAATGGGGTCACAAGCCACAATTTTTTCAACAAGATTAGGTGGAGAGAATAATAAAAAAACTAATATTTATAAGAGTCAAAGTAATAATTCCTTGAATAGAAGTAAAGCTATAAGGTTTAAGCAAGGAGGGTTTTTATATAGAATGAAATTAAGGATTAAAAAATTATTAATGAAATTTAAAAAATTAAAGTTCACTACCCCAGTATCTTCAAAAAGATCAGGAAGTATCAAAAGATCAGGAAGTGTTAAAGGCAGCAGAAGAAGTTTCAAGTTCAAGAAAAATCAAATTCATATCAGCGCACCTATCAATAATCCTATCTTAGGACAAAAGGATGCGGCAAAAGTCAATACTTTAGACGATAGTTTGAAGTATCAAGCCGGTGCACCTATGGATAATGTTAATATGGCTAAGGTTCCAAATGGTGGTAGAATGAATCACTTATCTGAATTCATTGATCAACAACAAGTACTTTACCTTAGTGATATCGACGGTAAAACCAATTCTATTAACTATGGTAGAGATGCTAAGCATAACAGGAATAAATCCGATAAATCCAAAGGTACATTCTATGACGGTATTGAAGAGATTCCATTAAGTGAATACTCAAGTTCTGCATCTGTACCACCTCCTCCTCCACAACATGGTAATACTACCATCGTTAGTGATTATAATGATATGGTAGATATGTGGAGGAAATATTTGGTCTATGTGTTATACAAAAGAATTCAATTACGTCAAGAAATTGGTCTTTATCAAAGTATGATAGCCAACCAGGAATTGAAGTCCAGAAAATTAAGTGTTGGTTCAGCCTTGAATGATATTCAAGAACGTAGTCTGGTAGATGTTGATGATACTGATTCAGTTTCCGATACAGGTACCATAACTTCAGGATATGAAACTATAACCACCACGAGTAATGAGACTGAAACTGTTGATGATAGAGTGGTTCATAGATTCATTCCTGATGCTGATACTGAAAAGTTCAATAGAAAGTATATGAACCGTCAATCTGTATTAGGAGAAATGTTAGACTATTCAAGTGATGAAGATCTGACCACATCTAATGAAGTGACAAGCACAGTAAGAAGTAATAGTATCACTGAATCTAATTTACATTTGGGTAAACAGTATAGTATCAAACAAAAGGATATGATGAGATCACTTAGTTCAATGTCATCACATAATAAAGCTACTAGTCCTATGAAAAGGTCTAATGGATATCCTCTTGATTTGAATATGGCTTATTAGGTAGTATACGTGTAATGTTGTTTCTGTACTCTTTCTTTGTGTACTCTCTCTTGTGTGCTCTCTGTACTCTCTATAGTCTAATATACATGGAGAGGTTGTTCAGTCTACATCGGATTGTATTATTCTCCTATAAACATATATACAAGGAAGATATTAACTGACCTAAATCACTTAATTTTCTTTATCTTTATTTTCTTCTTGAGTTTTTGATTCATCTTGTTTATATAATTTCTCAAAAACTTTCAAAGATTCATTTTGTAATTCTTCAGTCTTGGCCTTTAATTCAGCACCATCAACTTCTTCACCAGCTTGAGCTTTAACGGCAATTTCTCTTAATGAACCAATTAAACCTCTTAATTTATCAGCATCAGCAGTATCTAATTTATCTTTAAATTCGGTTAATGAACTTTCAGTATCATTACATAATTGATCAGCTCTGTTAGCATTTTCAATGGCTTCTCTTCTAGCTTTATCACTTTCAGCGAATTTTTCAGCATCGTTAACCATTTGTTCAATTTCAGCATCACTTAAACCTGATGAACCTGCAACAGTAATAGAAGCATCTTTATTAGAAGCCTTATCTCTAGCACTGACCTTAATAATACCATCAGTATCAATATCAAAGGTAACTTCAATTTGTGGAACACCTTTTGGTGCTGGTGGGATACCTGATAAAGTAAAGTTACCAATTAATTTGTTATCTCTAGTTAATTCTCTTTCACCTTGGAAAACTCTAATTTCAACTGAAGTTTGACCAGCAGTGGCAGTAGAGAAAATTTGGGATTTCTTAGCTGGGATAGTAGTGTTTCTGTTAATTAATCTAGCGAAAACACCACCCATAGTTTCAATACCTAAAGATAATGGAGTAACATCTAATAAGACAACATCAGTAACATCACCAGCTAAAATACCACCTTGAATGGCAGCACCCATGGCAACAGCTTCATCTGGGTTAACAGCTTTTGATGGTTCTTTACCAAAGATTTGTTTAACAGTTTCAATAACTTTTGGCATTCTTGACATACCACCAACAAGGATAACTTCAGAAATATCGGAAGTTGATAAACCAGCATCTTTAAGAGCTTTTTTACATGGTTCAACAGTTCTTTTAATCAATGGTTCAACTAATGATTCAAATTGAGATCTGGTGATTTTTTGGTTGATATGTTTTGGACCTGAAGCATCAGCAGTAATAAATGGTAAGTTAATTTCAGTAGAAACAGTTGAAGATAATTCAATCTTGGCTTTTTCAGCAGCTTCTCTAATACGTTGAATAGCCATTCTATCCTTTTCTAAATCAATACCTGATTCTTTTTTGAAAGTTTCAACAATGTTTCTAACAACGGTAATATCGAAATCTTCACCACCTAAATGGGTGTCACCATTAGTAGATTTAACTTCGAAAACACCAGCACCGATATCTAAGATAGAGATATCGAAAGTACCACCACCTAAATCGAAAACAGCAACAACTTCACCATCGTTCTTTTCTAAACCATAGGCTAAAGCAGCAGCAGTTGGTTCGTTAACAACTCTTAAAACGTTTAAACCAACAATTTTACCGGCATCTTTGGTAGCTTGTCTTTGAGCATCATTGAAATAAGCTGGACAAGTAACAACAGCGTTTTTAACTGGTTTACCTAAGTTAGATTCAGCAGTTTCTTTCATTTTGTTTAAAATGAAACCACCAATTTGTTGTGGAGAGTATTTTTCACCACGAGCTTCAATCCAAGCATCACCATTTTCATGTTTAACGATTTTGTATGGGACTTGGTTTAAATCTCTTTGAACTTCTTTATCTTCGAATCTTCTACCAATTAATCTTTTGGTGGCAAATAAAGTGTTTTCTGGGTTAACAACAGCTTGTCTTTTAGCTGGGATACCAACTAATCTTTCACCTTCTTTAGTGAAGGCAACAATGGAAGGAGTAGTTCTACCACCTTCAGAGTTTTCAATGATTTTTGGAACTTTACCTTCCATGATGGCAACAGCGGAGTTGGTGGTACCTAAATCAATACCGATGACTGGACCATTGTTAGCAGTACTTTGGTGACGAACTAATTTTGGTAAATCTTTACCAATAGTTTTGATTGAATTCTTTGTAGATAACATTTTGTTGAAGAATAGAGAGGATTGAAAATTTTTCAGTTAAAATGACGTTGAGGATTTACCCGGAAAGAAATTTCCAGAACCTTTACCTGAGGGTAGCGAAGGTGTAGGTAATGTGATTACTGGTTGTAATTAGGGGGAAATATTAACGAGGGGTTCTTGGTGGTTACTGTTTCATATTAGCAGAGAAACTACAACATTCAATGCCTTCTGATAGTGTATAGGAGAGTTCTTGTTTGTGATAGTGAGAGCTGAGTGAGGCTAGTGAGATAGTTCGGAGGGGTGGGAGCTAGTGCGAGAATGACCACAATCCGATTAACTCCCGGTACATGTTGCGACAACCTTCATAACGACACTATGGTTAGATAATGCGTCCAGGGTAAGACGACACTATGTCGATGATTAGATCGCAGATAAGATCGAGACATAAGATGAGTTGAGGTTAGGATATTAAAGATATGGGGATTTAGAGACCTCGAGATAAGGACGGAGTAAGAAGGAGTTACTTGGGGAGATGTAGGGATTAGTGAAAGAATATGAGAGAGAATAGGAGAGAGAGAGATGTTCACCGTCGCTACGCTCAGTTAAATATCGCTTAAGTCCATCACAAAACATATATTACAACTAAATAACTAAATCTTCAGGTAAATTCCCATTCATCACCCAAGTCAACGACTTATCATTTCTAAACTCTTCAATATAACTAATAATTTCTTCAGCACTTTTATTATACTTAACCATTCCCTTATTAATAGCATCACATAATCTCTTACGTCTTTGATACCTTTTAGATTCTTTTGATCTTGAATCACCTCTCCATTGAGCTTTACCAAACCTATCATCTAATTCACATAAAGCTGGTTGTCCCTTAAATCCTTTAGTAAATTCATCCCAAATTTCTTTAACAGTCATTGGATTGTGAATAAATTCAATCATAATTTTTGGTCTTTTAGTTTCAGTATTTTGAGGTTGAGGATTCAATTTTCTTTTAACTAATTTGGCTTTATCGAAATCATCTAATCCATTAGTAGAATTAGCAGCTCTTGCAGCACTAGCAACAACAGCTTGAGCTTGAGCTTGAGCTACTTGTAAATCAGGATGAATATTACCTTCTAAATTTAATCCATCATCTTTATAACCTTGACCATGGTTATTTGGAACATGATGTCTAACATGTTGTTCAACTTCTTGATTAACTTGATTAACTTGATCATTAACATCATTATCTTGAATTGATGATAATGCTAATAAATTATTATCACTTTTTAATAATTCATTGACATAAGTACTTAATTTGTCAACTTTATTAGCATAAAAATCAAGATGTTGCTTGAAGAAATCGAATTGTTGTTGTTTTTCATTTTCCAATTTTTCAACTCTGTCTTTCAAGTTCTTGATTAGACGTTCCATTGTGGGGATTTTATCAACATCCACCATATTCATGATTAGGCAATTATTTGGGTTTGTGTATCGAGGTGTTGGTTAGTGGATATGTTGGTATTCACTAGTTAAAGGATTAAATAAATCAAGTTTGTGTATTAATAAATAAATATCTCACAATTTAATTATTGTTATGATTGCAAAATGTCTATCCTTAATGTCACTGGGTTGTTGATTTTTGGATATTTGAGGGCGAGACAAAAGTCGACAAAATATCGCAGAATGGTACGGGCACGTTGTGTGTGGTTGTGGGGGCACGACCTTCACCTTACGCTTCGCTCAGGTAAAGTTTACTAGTATACTGGTTCAGAATATATCCTACACAATTTCATCCCTGTATTTCCTATACAAATACATGTACACAAATACACTCCCTACACAAAAACCCTCCTAACTCTGAAATAAATCATTAAATGCTTGTGTTCTTTGTTGTTTTATATTCTTCTTTTGTGGTTGTCTCTTTGTGTCATCCTCCAGTTTTGACTTCTTCCCAGTCCCTAATTCTACATAACCTAAACTCTCATAATCAACCAGTTTAACAACATCTTCACCAAATAACACCAATAACCCCTTAAAGTATCCTTGTTCGTATAATTCAATAACTTTTCCAATACCATCTTTACCATACAATTGCCTTATCATCCTTTTGATCTGGCCAAGATTCGACAGTTTTGGTAAGAAGAACCCAAAATTCTTAGCTATATCGTAACAACTCATACACAACATTTTAAACCCTAAAGGTTTCATTTCGAATAAATTGAAACTTCCATGTTGTCGACTATAATCTGTGCCTCCCCAAGGTGGTGAAACAAATATAAAATCAAATGGTTTGGATTGGTTTCGTATCCTTTCAGGGATCCAATCTCTGTTTGTGTCATTAGCCAATTGATTCCAGTCTCCAGTATGAGTCCAAATCTTATCATCGACCTCGTATACTTTACAATTATTCACCGTACAATCCACATTGATTTGCTTAATATCTATGGCTCCAACATAAGGAAAATTCTTAGCAAATTGTATAGTGTTACCACCACCTCCACAGCAAATATCTAAGATTTCTTGGGCATCTGGTAATAATTTTTTTACTATATCAGCAATAGCTACTGATAGACTTTCTGGGGTAACTGAGTACCATAATTCTGATGTCATATAGATTCCGTAGTCAAAGTATTGAAATAGTTGGTATCGTCTATGCCAGAATTTCTTACAATTGTCAGGAAGTGTGTCGTATGTATGTGTTAGCAATTGTTGTTCTCCATTATCTATTCCGTAAACCGGTTCATCGTAGGCTTCGTCGTAGTCCTCGTAGTTTTGATCTTCCTCTAGACCCTCATCGTTCCCATAATATTGACCGTGCTGCACATTATACGGTTGTGGTTCTGCATCTTCAATTTCCTCACCCACAAACACATCATCCTCCACGAAGACATCATCTTCCACAGTATTCACTTGATCATTCAATTCATTATGGCCATCAACTTCAATGATAATGTCTTCCATACGAGAGTTGCAAATTTTGCAATCGCACTATTTCTCATTTATAAATTCATACATAATTACTACAAGTTTAGTACCATTGGTACCCATAGGCCTACCCTATCACGTCTAACTACCGTATCACGCCCATACTATCCATTCTATGGGGTCTATCTACACGACCTCGCTTGGCTCTGTGGTTCTAAATATTCCAAATCTTACCATCACTAACCATAATCAAATTCTGATCAGACATTAATTGTAATGCCTTTTCAATTTCTAAATCACTGAAAACTTCCTCCTGGGACAAATCACCATTAAGTTCTTGTACCACCTGTTCAAGTGGTGCAGAATTTGTGGAATTGGCAAAAGTATCAGAATCAATAATTCTACGCATAATAGATTTAAATAATGCATACCTCTCATTACTTAAATTATCTGACCGTATAGAGTTACCTGAACTTTCAGTTAATGGAGTTGGATGAACCGAGGCTTGTAAGATATCTTCAGCTTCTGGTGTTGAAGCTTCATCTTCAGATTCCATGTGTAATCTATCGAGATTTTGTTTGATATCTTGTTCATCTTCGAGATCTTGTTCATCGAGTTGAAGTTCAGGTTCAGCTTGTTCAAGGTCTTCGGCTTGTTCTTCAACTTGTTCAGATTCCTCGAGTTCTTCAGCTTGGGATTGACCTCTACGAAGACGTTGAGATCTTCTGGCAGATGAAGGTGCTATAATCTCATCATCCAAATCATCTAAATCATCATCACTAAGATCTTCTTCATCTTCTGGGGCAGGACTAGATTTAGCTCTCTTTGTGGCCTTTCTTGGAACTTCCTTAAACAAAGCATACCTTAACATTTGTTCAGCAATCTTAGCATCTTGAACTTCAATAACTTTGGATAATCTGACTTTGGCATGAGCAGTGGATAAACGAATTAAAGTTTCTAAAGTTCTGGCAGTGATTGGGGCAGTATTCTTTTGGTTACTGGCAATCAAATCATTCCTTAATCCACTATAAATCTTTACGATATAATCACTAGCATCTTTGGTTAATACTGGTCTATACCTTTGCTTAGCATATTGAATATATTTCTTCAAGAATGGAATACTCAAAAGATCTTGATTCTTTTTGTTTTGCATTCCGGCATGTAAGAAATGGTTAAACTTTTCATAAATCGGTTGATCTAAAAGTTCTTGTTCATTGGATTTATCATCACCAACGGCGAATGAAATATTGGATTTTTCACGAATTGGTTCTCCTTCCATTAACCCTGGTGGGATAAACCTATGCATCCTCAATACATGTTCACTAATGATTCTATCCTTAGTATCATTGATATCATCAGTAACCACAAATAACAAATCGAAACGTGACAATAATGAATCAGGTAACGCAATGTTTTTATGAGGATCTTTGTGGATATCGTATTGTCCGAAAACAGGATTGGCAGCTGCTATAACTGAACATCTGGCATTTAAAGTGGTATGGATCCCAGCTTTGGCAATGGTTACGGTCTGTTGTTCCATAACTTCATGGATTGCAACTCTATCAGCATCATTCATTTTATCGAATTCATCAATACATACAATACCTCTATCACCTAAAACCATTGCCCCGGCTTCTAATCTTCTTTCACCAGTTTCTTTATCAGTAGTAACTGCAGCCGTTAACCCGACCCCTGAAGATCCTCTACCGGTAGTAGCGATAGCTAATGAAGCAGTATTTAAAACGAATCTTAAAATTTGGGATTTGGCAGTAGATGGATCACCCACCATTAAAATATTGATATCCCCTCTTAAATGAGTCCCGTTATCTAAATTCTTTTCAACCCCTCCTAACAACATTAACAATACTGCTTGTTTAATAAAATCAAATCCATAAATGGAAGGTGCTAAAGAATTGGATAAAATACTGAAAATGTTCAGTTCTTTTGATAATTTGTTAATATTCCTGATATCCTGATCAGTCAATTTCTCTTGGGCTGCAACCCCAGTAGATCTAGCATGTAAGGGGTAAATGGAATTAGCTAAAATCACGGTTTTAAAACTAGTATTATTATTATTACCTCCACCTAAAGCTCTATAAACCCCAACCAATTGAACTCTATCACCAGGTTTAACTAAATCAACTAAATCATCATCTAACATCACATCAACAGATCTTGGTAATTGACCAGCTGGGGCTAATTCTGGCATTTCTTGAACTGATATTTTTTGATGATCTCTATAAGTAGAATATCCATATTCTGTGGTTAATTTATTCCCATCTAAATCTTCAGTAGGATAAATTGCAGCTGTAGAAATTGGATCAAATGAAGTGGTTTGATCCCTGTATTCTCTAGCATAAAATCTACTGGTTTTTTCAGCATAATGAACGGATCTAATAATTTTAGGTCTAACTAATGAAGCTCTAGTAACGATCCCTTCAATACTAATCATCTTGGATAAATGTGATGAGGTGATACTTCTTGGTGTAACGGCATTATCACCAAATGCTCCTTTAAATGAAAGATAATATTGTTGATTCCTATCAAGATTTTCACCATGTTCATACATAACGTAGTCTCTTAAAGCTTGTTCACAAGCTGGTAAATATTCAGAAGGTTTGTCTAATAATCCTCTCCAAAACTCTCTATCGAATTCTCTAAGACTATCTAATGATACTGGTAATCTGACTTGACCTTTATCTAACATGTCTCTAATTTGGGGGATGGTTTCAGTTGGATTATGAGACGATATAAATTCATTGAACCTTTGGACTCTACTACTGAACACCACATCTGTAACTTGCTCTTCCATATTGTACGTGTGTTTGTGTTTGTATTTGTGTACTTACTATAAGTTTACTTAAGAATAACTTTCGTGTTGGGACACAATAAGAATTGATGAGAATTTTTATGGATTATACGCGTCTCATTAATTGTCCTAATCGGGTTAAATTATATTTTGGTAAATGCACGTTTATTGTCTATACGCCTGGATTAGAGTTAAGGTGATGGTTAGGTTAAGATTAGGCGGTCCAACCTTGTAAATATCCTCCCCATAATTCTCCAAACTCTTCATACTCTAAAGCTGCCATTCCCCTATACTTCTTATTAACTTCATTCTCCAATAACAGATGATATGTCCAATCTAAGAAATCCTCCATATTATAATTTGGCTTTCTGAATGGTTCCTTATAAATATTAGCTAAAGTTGACACATTCGGATGGTAGTGGTTCATTAATGCTTCCAATTCCCATAATGATGAATTTATAGCTTCAGTCTTTAATGGATCCTTTTCGTCATCATTATATGGATCTGTGTAATTTGATGTCTTATGAGGGTTATGAATCATTATCATGCAACTTGGGTGTCTTTTAATCAAATTATAAATGAATGGTATAACGATAATTGTACCTGGTGCACCACTATAAATTGCCAATCTAGCAATTTTCTTTATAAATGAAGCCACTAAATTCCCGGAAATATGGGTAGATGTTAAGAACAAATCACATAACCTTATGAATCTTGATCTATACCTATTCAATAATAAATCTGGAGTTAATAACGAATATAATTTCGTATAGAAATCAGGATATTCTAAATTGTAAGTTTTCATAAGTTCATATAAAGAATTCAATGCTAAAATTTGAATGATAAGGTCTTGGGAATCATAACTTTCAGTTAAAAAGTCCATCAAATTTGAAGGTTGGATCATTAATGGGAGAATTCTCTTATTCATTATTGATAAAATAGCTTTATATTGAGCTGATGATAAGTTGTAGGATAAGACGGAAGTGATGGCAGCTTGGTAATTGGTTTTGAAAGTCGAAGTTTTGAATATTATTGAAGGTGGTGATTTGACAAAAGTCTTTAATTGTTTTGGATCTTTGTGGCTAATGAGGGAAAGTTCATTACTTATAATAGTGAGGAGGTTTCCAAAGATTCTTTTAGTATTACTAGTTTCAACTAAACTGCCTAAAACCTCTGATAACCCATAAAAGAAATAAAACTGTAAATCATAATATTTAACCAACGACTCAACAAATTCCAAAATTATGAAATCATCTGATCCTTCAGTGGTTAAAGCACCATTTTCACTTAATAAAAGACTGGTGACAAAGTTTTTATAGGTAACTGTAGGGAAGTATTTATCATTAGAACTTTGGGATTCAAGCTTGATCAACTTTAACATAATATCCAAAGCATCTAATTGGATAGATGTTTTGTATGCTAACTTCTTAGTGATAAACCAATTAAGAGTATCTTTAAACTGTTCGTATTTCTTGATTAACCATTGAGTTAATATTCTCTTGTTCTCATCGTTAGTCTTTTTATTAAGAAGTAAACTTTCCTTGTTTAATTTGGCGAAAATTTGGAAAAGGGTAACACACAATTGTCTACCATTAGTTTCTGTGTCTTCGTCTTCGTTTTGGACCAAAGTTTCCTGAATTTGTGGGAACTGATCTAAAAGTTTAGTTATATCATTATAACTAGCTTGGCTAATGATTTTTTCACCTATTGATTTTATTTCTTCAGCACTGAGACTGGAGTCTATTTGCTGTATTTCCTTAACCTTATTACTCTTGTTAGGGCTTTTTTTGGAACTTTTAGGGCTCTTACTAACCTTACTAACCTTGGCTTTTGTATCTCTCTTCATAGTCTTCTCTACTTCTGTCTCACTCACCACATCGCATTTGAGATGGGATTACCCGGCCATTTCCCTCAGTCAAATTTTTCAGGCAAAGAATTTTTCACCATATGACCTTCCAAGTTTTATACACATGATGATACCTTGCGTAGTTGCACTACTATTCCCTAAAGTTGAGTCTTTGATTCCTTTAAATATCGTCTCGTACGAGACGGTTGGGTTGATATGGTGACGATATTCGGCGCAACATTCTTGTTACTTATACGGATGTTTGGAATTTCTGACCCTTACCTTAGCATTAGCGATGGTAAGATGGCCAAGCATTGCTGGCCAGGATTTGGTAGGTTATATCCATCTTAAGGATGTAAATTGAAGAATTTATGTTAAGAGTAGATCAGTTTTAGTCTGGGCCGAAGTTCATTCATTTTGACCATGTAACTCTAAGAGATTTGACCAGGCAGGCCAGTCGGGTCCCCTCTCTACTTGATCCTAACAACGGGACCTGAAACTGGTCCAAATATTGCCCTAGCGTGCTCTAACTGGCCCTTACTGGTCAACAATATATTTACCTAGACTTGAATACAGGTCCTACACAGAAACGTTCACCTTCGCTTTGTTCAGGTTCACTTTGCCCAGGTTCCCTTTGCTCAGGCTCAGTTTAGAGACGTTCACCTTCGCTTCGCTCAGGCTCACTTACTTACTATCGTTATGGGTGTATTACTATACATTATTTAAATAAAAGTTTCATAAGCAACTGGAGCTAAAGTTTGAGGAACATTACCTTCGGTTGAAATAACATAAGCATCTCTTGGTTTAGCTGGTTGTCTCTTTAAGAAAACTTGTTCACCCTTTTCTTTAGCTTCTCTCTTTAAAGCAGCATTGGTTTTAACTCTGTTTAAAAATTCTTGACGACAAGCAGAGTGTTTAATATGTTCAACTCTGACGTTAACTCTTTTTTCAATGTATCTGTAACCAACGACTTTGTTGACGATAATACCAACGGATGATTTAGTAACGTTATAAATAATACCAGTTTTACCGTGGTAGAATTTATGTGGCATACCTTTTTGGACAGCACCATTAACTTTGATATCAACAATATCTCCGACTTTGTAAGTCTTTAAGTAGGTGGATAATGGAATGACACCATGCTTTTTGAAGTCACGTTGGAAAGCGTAACGGGTACGAGATCTATAACCGTGTGATTTACCCATAGTTGATTATTGGTATTGATGAAAAATTTTAGAATTATTTTTGTGAGAAGTTGAGAGATGTTGTTGTGACTGCTAGGGCTTGACTCACACTCTCTCACTGAACCCAGCGAAGTGAGTGAGCGCCGCACAAACTATAGTTTTCGTCTGTGTACGACTTTTCTTATCTTAGCTTATAGTAAAGTTGATAACCAATTTTACTTCTGCGTATATTCAACTAAATCCATTGAGAACCTCTCGAATAGTAATCGACTATCATGAATTCCTGAATACCTACCTTTTGAATAGCTGGTTCTGGTGAAACAGTGGCTATTTGTTCTACTGTCATATAACCTGGTGACCCAGAAGAGCAGCTCACCGAGCTTGTGATCTCTGGGCTTGTGATCTCTGATGCTCTGAAAATTTGGGCTCCCAATTCATCAGCTTCTGATGCTGAGTCAGGTATTAAATTACCACTATCAATGTAATCTTGGTAACTCCATTGAATTTCTTAAGCAAATATTGGTTGCGAATCAATAAGGTATTGGCTATTTTCTGATGAACCATTATCCGTTTCTCCATTGTCCTCAGATACAGGGGAGCTGTGAACATTCTTTAAAATTAAAAACATAATACCTATAATACGAATATGCATTGTAAATAAAAAAGGCTGTTGAAGTAGAAACTTGCAAGGGTAGAAGGGAACACCGGACCCCGCAAAGTGCGCTATTCATCCTCTGTATCTTGTGGTAGCACCCTCCCTAAACCTACTGGAGCAACATCGACGACACAGAGAACAAACTCAAAGAAGTAGAGAAGAGAAAACAGACAAATTACAATAGACAAACCACACTCTATGATACGTTCATACCATACACCTCTACATACATCTAATGATTCCTGTCAGCAGTTCTTGGCTTAGCCTTTAAGATGTTATCAACTCTTAATAAAACTTCGGCTGCTTCAGCTGCTGATGATACTACAGCTCTCTTTAATTTATAGCTTTCAACTATACCCAATTCTCTCATATCACCAACGACACCTTGATTTAAATCTAATCCACTTGTAGTCATACCATTATAAATAGCAGATCTTAATTTTGTAACTAAATCACTTGAATCAAATCCTGCATTATCAGCTAAAATAGTTGGTAATTGTCTTAAAGCTTTAGCAAATGATTCAATAGCTAAAGCTTTTTTACCGGTTTCATTAGCAGCAGTTTGATCAACAGCTTTTGACATGATCATTTCTGATGATCCTCCTCCAAGACAAGTTTTTGGTTCTTTGGTGGTTTGACTTAATACTGATAAAGCATCATGCAACGATCTTTCAGCTTCATCTAACCCTTGTTCGGTAGCTCCTCTTAAAACTATAGTACAAGCTTCATTGGCTTTACAACCACTGAATTTCAACATTGAAGTTTCACCGATTATTATTTCTTCTATGGTTTTACAATACCCTAATTTAACTTTATCAGGGTGATCGAAAGTTGATACAACTTCCCCACCTGTTACTAATGCTAATCTTTCAATTCCTTCGAAATCAGCATGTTCAATGGAATTGATCTTAGCATCAGTGAACAATTGTTCTGGGTAATCATAAATCAATTGACGATTTATAAAACAATTGATATTGAATTTCTTAATTTTTTCAATTTTATTCTTCATCTTTAATTTTTCAGCCTTTTCTAAATCAGCTAATTTTGAAGTAGAATCAACATTGAATTTAGCACCAAAGATTTTGACTTTATCAGTATCCATAGAGGTATTAGAGATAAGGATATTGACATCTTCAATTTTCTTTGGTTGGTTAATTCCGAATTTCTTCTCTAAAATGAACCCTTCATCCAAGAATGAATCACTTAATTTCCCACCAGCAATTTTGATGATTTGAATGTTATTTAAGTTGGTTGATCCTTTTAATCTTAAAACTGCATCAACTGCTAACTTAGCAAAATGTTCTTTGTCTTGACTAAGAATTTTAGATGATAAAGTGGTCTTAGCAATATTAATTAAATCTTTTCTGAAAAGTTCACTGTTTTTACCATTATCTATGGCAATTTTGGTCAATGCATCAATAGCAATATTTCTAGCAATTCTGTATCCTTCTATAATAGTTTGAGGGTGGATTTTTTTATTAATTAAAGATTCGGCTTCTCTTAATAATTCAGCCGCCAATACAGTAACTGAAGTGGTTCCATCTCCAACTTCATCGTCTTGGACTTTGGAAATGTTAACTAAAACCTTGGCGGCTGGATTGTCAAGAGGAATCGATTTTAAAATGGTGGCACCATCATTTGTAATTAATGATCTATTGATATCACTTGAACTTTGTAATAATTTATCCATACCTTTTGGCCCTAAAGTGGACTTCACCAAGTCTCCTACGGCAATAGCACCGACGAAAGAGGATAACCTGGCGTTTTCTCCTCTTTCTTCACTGGCTTGATCTCCTAAGATTTGTACTGACATCTCTGAATAGTATCAAATTGAAAATTTTCTATATTCGTTAGGCGCGGTCTAGAGGTCGCTACCCGCCGTTGACTTAAAAATCGCGCCCTTCGCTTGCACAAATAGAATTTGAGATATACTTGATTACTTGACTAGCTTAGTTTAAGGTATTCACCGAGTTTTGACTATACACATACTTATACCAAGTCATCTGTACATAAATTATACATGTGTAGACAGTAAAAATGGGCAACGGAGTATCGAAACAAAATGAAATTATAGATCTGAAAAATGGTCAAGATGCCCTAACTAAAGAAATAAATAATGATACTACTAATAAGAAAAATGATTTACTAAAGGCTATAATACCCAATGATTATGAAAAACTCTTCAAGTCAATGGATTACAAACACAATGGTGAAATCACCTTACAAGATTTCAAACTTGCGTTAAAATCAGTTGATCATCCAATAAAAGAGAACCCGGAGCTAATAGAAAGAGTGTTTAATAGTTTTGATACTAACAAAGATTCAAAAATTGATTATAATGATTTCAAACTATACCTTACCACAACAGATGAACAAATTTTGAAAGGGTTCCATGTAATTGATCGTGATGGAGATGGGAAAATTACTAAAAATGACTTGATTAAATACGTAACGGATGTATTGAAATTAAATCCGACAGAGGAAGAAATTGAGAGTGTTTTCCAACAAATTGATGATGAAAATTTGGGGTATATATCGTTTCATGAGTTTAGGAAATTTTTACTTTTAGTGCCAAGACTTCATGGATCTAGAATAAAAACTGCTTTTCAATACATTGCTGAAGAATTAGACTTAACTAGTGATGGTGATGTTACGTTGATTAATCATTTCGTTAATGGGTTTGGTTATTTCTTAGCAGGTGGAATTTCTGGGGTTGTATCCAGAACTTGTACTGCACCATTCGATAGAATCAAAGTATTCTTAATTGCTAGAACTGATTTATCCTCTACTGTGTTAACATCTCGTCAACAAATTGGTCAACATATTGCAAAACATATTCAAGAATCCGGCCTGACTGATTTAAAAGCTGTAGCCAAAGAAGCTGAAGCAGTAGTAAGAGAAGCTGCTGCTCAACCCGCTAAAAAGGTTATAAGGTCTCCTATAATTCAAGCTGCCAGGACAATTTGGAAACAAGGTGGTTTCAAAGGTTTTTATGTTGGTAATGGGTTAAATATCGTTAAAGTTTTTCCTGAAAGTGCTATGAAATTCGGATCTTTCGAATTAGCTAAAAGAGGTTTAGCAAAACTTGAAGGTATCCAAGATACTTCTAATTTATCAAAAATCTCTACCTATTTAGCGGGGGGGTTAGGAGGGGTTATTGCTCAATTTACAGTTTATCCTATTGATACTTTAAAATTTAGAGTTCAATGTTCAAATTTAGATTCACCTTTAAAAGGTAATCAACTTCTTATACAAACTGCCAGAGACATTTATTCACAGAACGGTATGAAAGGATTCTATAGAGGGATCTTAGTAGGTGTCGGGGGTATTTTCCCATATGCAGCTTTAGATTTAGGAACTTTCACAACCATGAAGAAATGGTTAGTAAGGAGACAAATGCAAAAAGAAAACATTAAAAATGAAGAAGACGTTAAATTGCCTTCTTATGTAGTATTAACATTAGGTGCTTTATCAGGATCTTTTGGTGCATCAATGGTTTATCCAATAAATTTATTAAGAACTAGATTACAAGCACAAGGTACGTTTGCTCATCCTTATAGATATGATGGGTTCTTTGATGTATTGAATAAGACTTTAAAGAATGAAGGATACCCTGGTTTATTCAAAGGCTTAGTACCTAATTTGGCTAAAGTAGCACCTGCAGTGTCTATAAGTTATTTCATGTATGAGAATTTAAAGACAATATTTGAATTGGAGACTAATAAGTAAGGGAATGGTAAAGCACTTAATAATAGCATTATTGCATGTATATACATTAATCATAAATATTCGTAATTGGTTTGTAGCTATATGTACTCATAACTAGAACTAAAGTTAACTACGCCTATGCTAACTTCATCTAAAACTTTTATATTCTTTAAGCGTTGGTGATGTTTAGTTGTCACCCAATCTTCATTATTAGACTCTACATTACTGTCGATAAATAATTTGAAGTCTAGGTCGGGGTTGATTGACTTTAATGACTTTAAATGTTGGAGATGATAAAATAGGAAACTGTTGAAGTTCAGATATATTGTATCCGGATCCACTAATTCTACTTCACTTTCTCCCTTCCCCATCAAATTGACAACATCGGTGAACTCCATGCAATATTGATAAAATACTTGATGATTTCTGTGTAAAATCACGAAAAACTTCAACACTTTGGCTTGTAGTATGAGATCTGTTATGTCATCTACAAACTGTGAGATATACTCGTTCAATTTAGGAGACTTGGAAATCGGAGAAATTAGATTGAATGTCTTCACCTGCTCAAAAATAAAGTCAGGGTATATTCCATGATAACAAAGAATTGAATTTGTGTAAATTGTTAATAATTCTTTGAATAAATTAGTAATCTCATCTAATTGCATTATCTTCACGGTCCGCGTCCCGCGTCTGTTATCTATCACATTTGATCTAAACAAAATTCACAAGACCTTAACCGCTGTCCACAGAACCACACTGACAAATGAACCAAATAAGTTCCAAGGATATTCATAAGATTACATCGGGGCAAGTGATAATTGACCTCGTGTCGATCATCAAAGAGTTAGTAGAGAATAGTATTGATGCTAAAACACAGTTGATTGAAATCACCTTTAAAGAATATGGTTTAGAGTCCATAGAAGTGGCTGACAATGGGGTGGGGATACAACAAGAGGATTTCTCTCAACTATGTCTTAGTCATTATACGTCCAAATTGACTGATTTCGAAGGCTTACATAGCGTTAACACCTTAGGATTTAGAGGTGAAGCGCTTAGTTCAATATGCTCAATTGGTGATGTCAAAATAGTCACCAGTACGGGTTCAGAAGGGTATGAATTGACTTATAACGAAATTGGACAATTAATGAGTTCAGAGCAAGCTTTAAATGTGTCAGTGGCCGGCACTAAAGTAACCCTAACTAATATATTCAAAAACTTGCCTGTACGGTATAAGAACTTCCAAAAAACCATTAAAAATGAGTTCAGCAAAATGTTACAGTTTCTTTATAATTATATAATCATACATCCTCAGATAAAGTTTAATATCAATAACGTAGTTAATGGGAAGAAAAAGAATCTAATCATAACAACTGGAGGTAATCTGATGTTGGATAATTTCATGACTCTCTTTGGGTATAAGTCCACACGAGAGTTACAACCTGTAGATTTGAGTAATGACAAGTGTAGAATCAAGGGTTATATATCTGATATTTCTATTGGGTTATCAAGAAATTCCAGAGATAGACAATTTCTTTATATAAATGGTAGACCTGTGATAAATAAACCTTTAAGTAAACTTGTAAACGAAGTGTATCAGATATTTAACCCACAATTCCCTGTATTTATCCTTGATTTTATGGTTGATACTCGTGATATAGATATTAATGTGACTCCTGATAAATTGACAGTCAATGTGAATCTAGATTTTGAAGAGTTTAGAGAATTATTTATGAATTATTTCGAAGAGCTAAACTCTTTACAGAATTTAAAGAATCATAGTGACGGTTTATCGGGTTCTAGTCGTTCTGGATCCAGTCAACCTCAAGCTTTTGAAACGAATTCACGTGTCAGTTCTCGTGAACTGTCCAAAATAAAACCCAAGTCTATTAGGCAAGGTCTCCTCAAACCTGAACCTAGAGTATTCAATCTTACTCAAATTCTTGATAGTGAAATTCCTATTTTGAAAATGCCACAGTCAATACCAAAGCAAGAGGAAATTATTGACACAACTGAAGGAACGCAATACACTAAAGAATTGAATTCCATTGTAATAAATAAACTTAATTTCAAAGAAATGAAGATTATAGGTCAATTTAATCTTGGATTCATTATCACAAAATTGAACAATGATTTGTTCATAGTAGATCAACATGCTTCTGATGAGAAGTTCAACTATGAGCAGCTTGTTGATAGTTTCCAATTAAAGAATCAATTATTGGTTAAGCCTTTAACGCTTGATTTAAATTTAAGTGAGAAGTTTAAAATTGATAATGATCTAATTAATTTGAAAGGATTCAAAGTTAATGAAAACCTCCAATTAACTCATTTACCTGTATATAAAGATCAAAAATTTGATGAAAATGATTTCATTGAATTAATTAATACTGGAAAATTAACTAAAATCAACAAAATATGTGCAATGAAAGCATGCAGAAAATCCATCATGATAGGTCAACATTTAAATAGGTCAACTATGAATAGAGTGGTCAAAAGTTTAAGTAAATTAGATAAACCGTGGAATTGTCCTCATGGTAGGCCCACTTTGAGATACTTAGCTAAAGTAGATAATGATTTTGATATGGATTATCAACTATAGAAATTCATTATCAGTTATAGAAACTTGCATAGAAATGTATTAAAAACATTCATTAAATTATTTACAACGGACGTATCAAGGGCTCCGAATTTTCAAGTATAAAAAGATTACCCAATATCTTTAATACTTGAAATTAAGTTGATTAATGACCCTTTTGTCTAGAACCTTTAGGAACTCTAGCTAACCAGTAGAATCCTACAGCAGCAGCAACATTGAATACGATAAAAGCAATGGAAATACCAAAATTTCTCCACCTCAAACTATAAGGAGCGTTAATTCTATCTAAGAATTGGTTGGTTGAAGTATAACTACAATATTCACAACTTGAAGTATCGTTACTTAATAAAGCACCACCAGCGACACTTATGAATTGATTCATATAAGAACCACAAGTTTCACCATCAGGAGCTGTAAATCTTAAGAATTCATATTCGGCACAAGTAGCATCAGTTTCACCTAAGCTATTACCCAAAATACTACCAACTAAATATGTGATTGGATTGACTCTATAAAGGAACTTCCAGAATCCTGGCATATCTTTATATTGAATTAAAGCCCCACAAAAGTTAAGGGAAAGGGAAAGAAGAAGCATTGCTAAATTACCAGCATTATCCATAACTTCGTTGAATGACATAACCAAATGTGATAAAGATGATGAAAACAAATAAACTACCACGAAAAGTAACCAAGTCAAGACACCTCTTTCATTAACATTATGAGTATGATCAGCGTTTCTGTAAAGCCCGACTGGATAGTACCAACAGAAGAAATATACAGTACCGGCAATAGCTTGGTAAACAAATTCAGCTGATACAATACCCAAGATGAAATTGGCCCAACTGAAAGTCTTAGAAGGAGCTTCTCTTGTTTCATAAATACTTCTATGGTGGACAAAAGATGGTAAAACTTGTTGAATGATTGTGAAAATTGGAATAAATGACATGAAAACTGAAAACATTTGATTTTGTAATCCTTGCATGGTATTGTGCTCTTTATAGAATACAAAACCAATGAATAAGGCAGAACTTACAACTAAGAAGAATTTGGAAAAGATATACAGTGGAGTTCTCCAGAAATCAATGATAATTCTCTTGGTGACTAAGAGATATTGAGTTAAGAATCCAGCAGCATAAGTTTTATTAACATCAGGATCTTGTTCCTTTGGAGTTTTGGATAATTCAGTTTCAAAATATGATAATTCCTTTTGAACTTGTTGATATTCATCACTATTTCTCCAGACTTCAAAATAATCTTGTTTAGCATGAGAACCTGGAGCTGCACCAACAACGTGCAACATCCATTCAGCGGGGTTAGCTTGTGGAGGGCAAGGATCAGCACCTTTAGCTTCAAAATAATTAATTAAAGTTTTACAATCTCTACCTAAATCACCGAAATAAACAGTTTGACCCCCTTTTTGTAAAAATAATAATCTGTCAAATTCTTGTAATAAAATAGCTGAAGGTTGATGGATAGTACATAAAATAGCTTGACCATGATCAGCTAATTTTCTCATCAATTCACAGACAGACCAGGCAGTTTGGGAATCTAAACCAGAAGTTGGTTCATCCAAGAATAAAAGTAATTTAGGTTTAGCAGCTAATTCAACACCAATAGTTAATCTTTTACGTTGTTCAACATTTAAACCTTCACCAGCAACACCAACAACGGCATCAGCATAACTACCCATTTCTAATAAATCAATACAATATTCGACATATTCATCCTTTTCTTGTTTACTAACTCTGGCAGGTTGTCTTAAATAAGCACTGAATTGTAAAGCTTCTCTAACAGTTGAAGTAGGTAAATGAATATCCTGTTGTTGAGCATAACCAATAGATCTTTGGAATGAACTATCTAATGGATGACCATTGACCATTCTATTACCATCAGTAATAACACCAACTGTTAATCTTTCACTTAAAGTGTTCAATAAAGTGGTTTTACCAGCACCTGAACTTCCCATTAAAGCAGTCAATTGACCTGGTTTAACCCATCCATCAACTTTATTCAACAAGATTCTTTCTTCTTTCTTGACCTTAACATGATAAGTTAAATCTCTCCAATGGAAAATATTTTGGTTTTCAAATTTTCTAACAGGTTGGGATTGATTTGAACTTGATTCTAATTGTTCATCATAACCGATTTTTTCTTTACCTAAGCTATTTTCGAGATCATCAACTGGAGCTTCTTGAAGTTGTTTACGTTTCTTAAGAGCAGATTTCAAGAAAAGGACAATTTCTCCCTTTTGCATAGCACCCTTATTGACTTCAATAATAGCTAAATAAACACCCAAGAAGAAAACAATAAATGCAATAAGAACACCGAAATTTCTCCATTTGTGTGAGTTATAATATTGGAAACTTAAGCCGATATAGTCATCACCACTAACGGTTGAAGAACCTTGAACAGCACCAACTACTGAACAAATCTTATCAGCAATTGGGAAGTTTTCATACCCTGGACCATCAGGGATAAATTGGGAACATTTATACTCAACACCATGGAATTCATTAACAACTAACCCTTCAAAAGCATAAGCCATTGGATCAAGATAATTGATCCATCTTGACCATCCCAACATACTTGGGGTTGGAACAGTGAAACCAGTGAAAACAATCAAGGCGATTAAAATGGTAGTAGCTGATGTCATAGCTCCTGCCATGGTCTTAGTAGAAGCACCGATAGTTCTAAAAATATGAGACATAGCAATAGTACAAGCAAATGACATTAACCAATAATAGAAGAATCTACCAGGATCTCTTCTATAATGAACCATTAAATAGAACACGATGTTGAAAGCGGCAGATTGGAAGAATTTGATAGGTAACTCAGTAACAATTGATGCTAACCCATCAGCACTTGGTCTATAAAGAGCAAACTGTTTATGTTTTTCAACAACAGGTCTTGCTTCGTACATGGTGATAATTTCCAATAAAGATGCAAAAGCATTAAAGAAAGAAGCTGTGAATAAGGAAACTCCTCTAAGGTAAAATGATTCGGTATTAGGCTGTAAATTATAAAACAATGATGAGATAATGAACCCCATAATACTTTGACTGAACACCATAAACATTGGAATCGATGGGTCACTCTTAAGTCTTAATATATTTCTTGCACTCAAGTACCTAATTTGCATCCAGTATGAAACAGTGAATGGTGATTTAGCTCTAACGTGGTTAGATTGTTTGGCAACATGACTTTCAAGGTATTTTTCTTTGACATTATTTTCCTTACATTTAACGAAATATTCATCAATTCTAGTGTTTAATTCTTTGTATTCAGGACTGTTTTTCCAATAAGCTTCAAACTCTTGAGCAGTTCTTGGAACTTTCTTCTCATATCCTGGTTTAACAATTCTTTCAGCTGGATTGGTAATAGAAGTTAAGAAATCAGCTGAGGTTTGTCTATCAGGACATTCGTAACCCATGTCGAGGAAATATTGTTTGGCCTTGCTAGCTTTACCGAAGAATACTTGGTAACCTTCGTATAAAAGAATAACGTTATCAAATAAATCATAAGCATCTTGAGAACATTGGTAAATGGCAATTAATGGAGTGGTTTGTAAAACAGTGGCAGAAGTCTTTAAAGCTTTGATAAATTCTAAAGCGGTGGCAGCATCTAAACCTCTAGTGGCATTATCCCAACATTGAACATTGGCTCCTGATAATGAAGCTTCAGCAATACTGACTCTTTTACGTTCACCACCACTTACACCTCTAACGAAATCATTACCAACTTTAGTGAATCTGGTATGGCTTAAACCATAAGTGGCCATATAAACGGCAGCTAAATGTTTAGCGTAAGTTTCTCTATCGACATTACCTCTGTTTTGTGGAGTGCTCATTCTGGCTGCAAATTCTAAAGTATCACCAACCATTAAATTAGGGAAATGGATATCTGATTCAGCTGAATAGATAATATCACCTCTATGGTTGTTTTTGATTTCTTCAGGGGTCATACCATCATAACTAATTTCAGAATCAGGACTAACTTTAAACCCATAAGTTTGGGAAGCTAATGTTTTCAATAACGTGGTACAACCACTACCTGGTCTACCTAAAACCACAGTTAATTCAGTTGGTAATAATAACCCATCCATAGACTTTAAAATATCAAAGTATCTAGAACTTTTATCATTAAAGTAATTATTATAATAATCAGACATTACCTTGGGTACGACATTCATAACGGTTGGTTGATAATCAGCATCAGCGGCGATACCACTAGCTACTAAATTTCTATACCCAATACCTAAACTGGTGTGTTTGTAGTAATCAGAGTCAGCATCCTTTAATTTCTTCAAGTTTTTGACCCAAAATTTAGAGTCAAAATCGTCCAGTTCAGGGTTTAATCTTGGGTCAATGTCTTCATGGTTGTAGGTTTCAATTCCTGGAACATGTGACATGTTAGTCAAGTATTTGATCAAGTCATCCGAAGTTTCAAGTTGGGTAGAATGGAAACTCTGGTTAGTGAACTTCCTTGCAAGTTCATGGATTTGATCTTCCGATTGCTGATTAAATCCATTATACTCAACAATCGATCCATTATCTTCGTGATCCATCTGATCAACGTAGTCCAATTTGGATTCAGTTTGGTCCATGTTGACAATTGACGATGATTGGGTTTGTGTAAAAACTGTTGGTTGGGAACGATTTATTTATATATTTTTTCATGTTTTGCAATCGTAAACGGCTATGGGCCTTAAACACCGTATTCCCCTTATCCGGGTAAGTTAGGTTCCGCCGTTTTAAGTTTTCGGATTTTCAGAGCCGTGATTTTCAGAGTTGCAGGAGGTATCTGAATCGGAATTATTGGTAATATCATATATACCTGGATCTATATACCTATGTGATTTTTAAATCAAGAATAGTTCATTTCAATAAGTTTAATGGACCTTAAAAAAATCAATAATTTATTACAAATCCACGGAAACGGTGATAAGGCTTATGTGCGCAACACGGGAACTAATTTACCGTCCGACCTTATGGATGCGGAACCCAAATTTGGCCTTTTCCGTACAAAGACGGGACCGTGTACCCCCCGACTATAAGTAGACAAAGTTTTTGTTGTCTTATTGGTACAGCTGTCGAAGCCACATATTGCACATGTATTAAGACTATCAAAATTAATCATGTAGGGCTACCAAGAACACAAAAGCACACTCATGTCGCTAAAATGACCATTCTATTACAATCAATATGCACCATTGGTATCAGTACATTATCAATACATTAACATGAAATACCTACCTGTCATCATCAATAAGATCATCACTCCTACAGCAGAATGTCAGATGCAAGCTCCTCATTATAAAAAATACGCCTTATCTGATAGATAAAACGTGTGAGGTTCAATTCTGAGGCGATATTTTGGTGATGTCAAGTGTGGGTACTTTGGGTGATGTTTGAGAGTGACAGGTGAAGAGGGGATAAGTTCGGTGGGGTAAGTTGTTGATTTTAAGGACGATGGTGGTTGGTATTGAGCCTTGAGCCTTTACCTTCTTAACATTAGCTTTATCACCTATAATACCATCACCCCAATGTCTTCTAGAATCTTCCTACTTTTCACTAAAATTAGATTTAATACTAGAAACTAATTTACTTAATTCAACTTCATCATCACTATTAACTTCAGTTAAAGAAGCGACTGCACTGGTCTTTTGATGAATCAAAGTACCTGATCTGGCTGATTATGAGGTGGTGGTGGTAATAGATGGTGGTAATAGATGGTGGTAATCGATGGTGACAGGTGGCGACACTAGTGATGGTCAGCGAAGGGTACGGTGACAGAAAGGTTGACATGCGATGTTCACCTAATCGAATTATAATTCAAAATTACCGTGAATTACAATTTATAAATTAATCATTTCCTAAAATTCCAAGTCTATTTTTAAGCCTAGAATCCTATTAGAGTTAAAGTTTGAGATCTAAATTAGACTTTATCTTTGATAAGGAGTTGTGAGACACTTCCTCTCACAACCCTTTGTGGCCTTTGTGTTCTTGTATGACCTACCCTTTGAGTTCTTAACCTGGCCTAGACACAGGGCTACTCCTCTTTCAAGTCCAACCAGTCATCGACCATCTCTTGGCTTTCCCCTTTGACTTATCTTCCATAATGACATAATCTTTATCTTTAATTGCTATAGATCTCTTCTAATGCAACTCCATTAAGTGAAGCATCTTGCTTTATTTCATCCAGGGTACAAGATATACGTCATAACCCTGGCATTGAAATTTTAAGGCTGGGGATGAGGAGCAGTACTAATCCGACACAAACCCGGAAATATCGCTGACAATTTTCCGACACAATATTTCCGTAAACTTCACAAAAATTGCAGTGATCACTACAACCTAAAATGGAAAGTAGCACCAACGAAAGACTACTCTATAAAGAAACGCTAACTCAAATGGCCTAAATAGAAACAAACATCCACAAATAGAAATTCAAATGCCAAACCCACATAAATGACAACACAACTCGTAAACACCAATAAGTAATTACGGCGAAAATGCCCCACTAACGAAGTCAAAACTAATTAATCGCTGCAAAGAGAGTCAAACCAACAATATGAAGGCATTTTAATCTTTATTGTCAAGCGGCACAATTTTGAAGCAAATCTTTTTCATCAGGTCAGTATTACATTAGTTACGGGGAATATTACCGTAATTGGGCAATTCCGTAGATTATGGTGTCTGTACCCGATGTAACATTTGCAAACCTCGATCAGATCATCATGGATTTGTTTACGAACTGAAACTTCGGGGATTCTACGGGGCTGAGGTATATACCCCTAAATTGGCGTACGTTATAATTATTCTTTTGCATTTAAGAAGAATTTAGTGTAACTTTATTCTCTTATACTTACTAAATACTTTAATTTGCATTCAGTAATCGATTACATTTATAACGTTAAGGTTTTACTATTTTAAATTATACGTTAAACTAAGTTATCTAACCATAATTAACATGTAAGTACAAAACTTCTTTTGCATATATTTTTCATTTTTAATGTAAACTGTATAAAACTGGTTTCTATGCATTAAAAATTTCAAGTTCCAGTCATCAAAAGAAGTATGTAACCTATTGTTGGATTTTTCCAGAGAGCTAAGGATTTTTTATGCAGTGTTAAAACTAAAAAATTGGGACTTTTCCTGCGTGAGACTCAATAAGGAAGTCGATTATAAGCTTAATCGCCGGTAAAACCCTATTTTGGTTAATGGCACTTCAAGTGGAGTACATATATCCAGTTTATATTGTTCTCAACAGATTTAAATATATTCATGTGTCTAAGGTAAAGTTGTATACGCTATTAATAGATAAGTGTCAATCTTTATGTTGGTTTACTTATCATGTACATTGCGATATAAAATTATGTTCAAAATGTGTTCAATGTAAGTACTAAAATGTACTAATTTATATGAATTAATAATTATGTATAATTATATGTATAAAAAGATCAATGCTCATAAAATTCAACTTTTTCTAATTGGAAAAATTCAAAAATAGCTTCTTTAACCTGCTGTGCATGAAAAGGGAAGTAAAAATAAATCTAAAAAAAAAAACTAAAAAACAAATCAAATAAAAATAAAAATAATTGCATTTTCAATCACAGACATCAAAATCGACATTCACCCGACATTGTTCACAGTGCGCATTCAAATTTTATTGGTATTAAAAAAGCCTACATTTCCAAAAAAAAATATTGAATTTATTATTTTTTGCATACCTAAGCTAAGGTCTACATATATATGAATTAGTGACGGAATTGTTGCATTGGTTTAATACATTTTTAAGTACATAAGAGCTGTAAAGTTTAAAAAAGTGCAGTCAGCCATTTTTTTATATAATTTTAATTCTAACCAATTTACATCATTTTTCATTTCTAACTGATTCATACATTAATAGAGTTGGTATATTAAGTACATCATACACAAAAAGTTGGGTTACAATAATACCTTGTATATCATACATTAAATTCATTTACACTTTACATTTTTTATATTTTTTTATTTATCAGGGGTAATAATGATGAAACAAAAACCTGAAAGAAAGAGTAGGAGAACTCATAAAAATTCAAGAGATGGGTGTCCTAATTGTAAAGCTAAACGTATAAAGTGTAGTGAAGAGTTACCGCAATGTTTTAATTGTATAAAGAAAAATTATAGATGTGGCTACTTGGATTTCCCTAAGCTGAAACTTAATCATATTAGGTTGAAGAATGAAAACAAACATAAACATGACCTTTTGGATAAGTTTGGTCTTGACGATCTTATTAAAGGAGAAATGCGTTCACCTGTGGTGTCCAGTCCCCAGTTATCATATAGTATGGATCATGCATCGAAGAATGACATACATATCAATGATGCACCTCAATCAGTTCCCTGGTCCACTTCACAAGTTCCAGGTTCATTTTCATCAACTAATTCAAGGTCATCGGGCCATGGGTCCTTATCAGGTCCTGGGTCTGGTCCTGGGTCCGGCAGGTCAAGTTTAAAGTCAAATTTGACATCTGTCACCTATGGAAATTTGGAGTATGGACAAATCAAAACAGGTGAAAGACCTGGCGATAGGGCTTTCGATAGACATATGGACAGACCTGAAGATTCCACTTCAGAAACAACAGAAGGAACTGTTCACAAAGATTTTGTTTCAAAATTAAAAGACATTGAAAGTCAATTCGATTACAATGACTTCCAAATGAGAGGGTACTCAGGTCAAGTTGGAGATGCAATTGGGCACGGAAATATTACAAGTCAAGGTCATATGCAGGGTCAGACACCAAGTCAATTGCAGGGACATGGAGGTTTACTGTATGGCGCTATTGGTAATGGAATTTCAGTCCATGATAACGGGTTTAACGGGAATAATGCGATTCATGAGGCACATGAAAATGGACATGAAATTAGTCATGTTATGCATACAAATAGAGAAGTTGCAGGTATTCAATCTGTTGGTAGTGGTAGTGGTGCAGGGTCAGGAATGGCTCATAATTTAGGTCTGACCCTAGGTCCAGGTGGTGCTAACTTGGGTCCAAACGGTATGGGGCCAAATGGTAATTCTTACGACTATGAACTCATGGACTTTGATTTATCATTTACCACTAATCAATTTGTCAATTTTGACCCCAATTCCAATAACATGACCCTCCTCCGCATAAATGAATTAGGGAGAAGCCAGAATCAGGCTCTCCCTAACTCGACGCATACTCCCACGAAGTTCCGTCGTCTTCGGCCCCGGCCAAGATCCCACAAACCCCAATACTACTACTTTCCCGTTTTAAATAGGGACATGGGCCACAGAATATGGTACCTGATCTTCTTCACCGCCCTCCACAACGAAGTCCTCATGCTGTTTTTGTTCGACAAGTCGCTAGGATTGCTCCTTAGCGACCTTAACATCGTTCTAACCTCAGTCTACCTCAGAAACTTCCACAACACCTACCACACTTTGGACGAGACCAATTTCCAGGAAGATTTCTTTTTCAACGATAAAGTCCTCAACCAATTCATCACCAAGTCACACGATTACTACGGTAACCTCATCACCGACATTAGGGAGAAATTAAACCATTACCACATCGATAACACCATCCAGGTTAGTTTACTTTCGTCGTACTCCAGTTACCTTTTGCTTAATTCTAGTGTCACCACGTTAATAACTTTGAATAGTGGGGCTTCTACCCTTCTTTATAGGTACGTTAATGAAGTCAACGATTACTCCAGCTTAACGGTAAATATCAGATACACCATCGACCTAATTTTTAACCATGCCCAAGCCAGTGTGGTGCCAGAATTAGACTTTGAATTGGTCAAAAAAGTGGCTCTGAACTTTAAAGTGTTCAAAAGCTTTTTGATTAATTCCACCAGTTTGTACCAATCATTACAGAACAGTCAGACGATCAGGGACTTTTTACCTAAACATGATTGTATTGAATTTGAACTGTTTTTAGCATATTTGAGTGATGAATTTTACCCTAAAGTGCTAGAGATTCAAGCTTATAGTAGTGGGAATAACGGTGAGAATGCTACCGGGTTTAACGGATCTGGTCAATTTTCACCTAAAAGCCATTCTAAAATTGTATCATTCAACCTTTACTTTGAACTCCTTAACAAGTGGTTCAAAGTTTACCCCAGCATTGTCACTTCCAACGGACCCCACCTCAACGTCCTCCAAAGAGTATTCTACCTTTTTTTCACCGTGGTAGGAAAACTCGTAACTCAAATCCTTACCCCCATCAGATCCATCATGAACGTTGACTGTAACCATATCATTTGTCCGGTAGTGGACATGGATTTCCATCAATTCAAAATCGATAAAATTAATGACCAATTGAATGATCCACAGTTCGAATATTTGAATAAATTGAATAAGAACTTGTTACGGTTGATCTCGTTCTGTAACTTGAGGGCGGTGCTCTACGGCCATTACCTCAGTCTGGGGCCCCATGTTTTGGATAACCCTTACCTCAGGAAGGTTGAGGGCAATAATGATTTGTTAGAGGTGATACCAGGGAAATTGGATTTTAAAGAGGTTGGTTTAAATGTTAGTGATGATTTAGAGTTTGAAATTGGAGCTCAAAATTTTCCAACTTTTGATTCAATTCCAATATCTTTAGGGCCTGGAAGTTCTCGTCCTAATTCTGGTGTTTCTACTACTACCAATACATTGGTACCAGGTCCAGGATCTTATGGTTCTGGTCTTTATGGTTCGGCTCCGTCAATTCCTCAATCTAATTCGGGTAATATGGGTAATGCTGGTTCTAATTCGGGTAATACTGATCCCCGGTCTAAAGTAACGGTGGCCAAGTACGATGACTCCAACTTTAATTACACTACAGGACTTTTTAACACAGATTATGACCCAAGCCCTTACATTAATGAATTTTTGAAATTCCAAAGACACAAATGGGAATTCAACATTGCAGATTTGGTCACAATTAAAACAAGAGTTAAAAACTTTCATCAATCAAGGAAATTAATCAGTAAAAGTGTTAATGGGTATAAAACTTCATTAGACTAAAATAATGTATTCTGCACAGTTTTGAAAAAAAAAAACTACAACTGATTTTGTACATTAAACATCCACGTCAGCAACATTTAGTTCGCATGGTTAATCGTAATTGATTTAATTTATTTATTTATGGAAACTTTAGGCTCAACCAAATTTGTAGTATTATTGTATTTTTATTGTATATTCTAATAACATAAATGATATTTTATCACCCAACAATCAATATTGTTTCAATTTCAATTAAACTGTTAGTATGTCTCGATTAATGCATCCTGTACTTAGTTGCACATGTTGAAGCAAAGTGGACTAACAGTGCTGCGGATTCGGGAACTCCAAATCTGAACTTATTTTCTGTTTTAAGATTTTTAAAAATAGTCAGTCTTCTGTATGCGGGCCGCGGGGCTCGTAATCTAGGCCGCTCACATCTAGGTTCAATTTCCTTTTTCTCAAGTAGCGACATCTGATGACCTGTCTACTTGGTTCCAGTGCGTCAAATTTAGTGCCTTAAGAAAATAGGATTCTATTTCCTGTTAGGTTACTAATAATTTAACTCGTGGTAGAATTTGTCCAACATATTTCCAGGTAATATTGATGTTAAAATATTTTATTTTTAGAATGTAATCAGGGATATAATACTTGCTTCCAAATATTTTATATGCACAACTTTTGCTCAAGATATGCAGAAGTAACTTTTAGGTATGCAGAAATTTACATGCATGTTTAAAGTATTTCAATAAATTTAGTATTTTCTTTTTAATCCTATTGTCTTAGATTTGCAATGTAATTGTGCCATTGTATCAACGAATTATTTTTTTGTTATTACAAGTGGCCGGATGTAGAAGGTGTTTATTACATTCTATTGATCGATTCTGAGCACTTTGAAGAAAAGGGGCATTATGTGTGATGTTACACCAAACGCGGCACATGTATTAGGCACAATTGTTTTTTTTTTTTTAAGGTTATTTTTAATTAGGGTTCTTTTATTCGATCGATAGCGGCCCCTTAGTGCCACGACACAATTGGACGAGTCAAATTCCATTGGTCGTAATTGGAAGCTTTTTTAGTTAGTCTTATTTCTTTTTCAAGCATTAACCCAAATTATTTATCAGATTTTCTTTGCATTACATTACATGGCAGTTTAATAGTGTTAAGCTAGATCAGCTGAAGCGGAATATAAGAGGAAAATCCTTTTTCCTGTAATAGATCTGCGATGTAACAGTTTTGGAAAAGGTTGCAGTGAGGATCGGACTTCCCACCAATTTCCGGAAACACGAGATATATCCGTGCCATTAACATTTTTATGAATCAGCACAGTTTTGATGGATGTCAGTGGTGGTGATGTTCATAGAACAATTAGCACCTCGACAAATAGTAAGGGTAAGTGGATATACAATCAAACCATATATAAATGCGCAGCTAAATGTACATAAAAAAAGCACTTGATTTAAGTGCAGGTGTACCACATATCCTACATAAAAAATTTGTTTATTCATGCATCATTAACTGAAACAAGGAATTAAACTTCCACTAGCCACCGTCAACTAAACATTCCATAGATAGTTAAAGCGATCGAGACGAAACCTTACAGTATCATAAACACCAATACGTTCACAATAAGTTAATAAAAACATATGATGTAAGAACTATGTGAACTTGCAGTTACGGGCTCAAAGCCGCGGACAATCTACTACCAAATTGAGGATGTGTGCGGCATGTGAGGCAAAGTACATTAAATTAAATGGTATGCATTTACGATTTTAGTTAACAATACTAGGGTTAACTCCCCTTAACTCCACTACTAAACTCCCTCAAATTTTCCATACCTCCCTCGTTTTGAGGTCAAGTCGTTATATACAGTATACATCTGAAAACCTTCGTTTGCATTTGCTGCGTCAAAATTCACTGCATTAAATCTAGCTGCGTCATGGCCTGCGATGTATCGTAACCTTCCCATCAACCTTATTCGGGTACCGGATAGTTATACTCGGTTTATCTTGATTAGAGAGAGAATTGAGATGCATAGTAGAGCACAAGGTGGTCATGCTACTTGGGTAATACGATTTATGTAAGGGGAATATGTTATTTACGTTACGTCTAGGTAGGGTCACTATCATTTTGGGCTATCAACGGAAACATCACCTAAATCCCGTCGAACTCCCTCAAATTTTTATTACCTCCCTCATTTTCTCACGAATTGTTTTTATAAAGGTGCCTATTTTTATATTGAAGCAGCGGATTATTAAGTGTGCTGAGCGAATTTTACTTTGTAAGAAAACTACATCATACTAATGTATGTACGGTTTATTGGTTGGTTACAAGTCACAACGTAAAAATTTTAATTTTAATTCTAAATATTAAAATTAAGGCTTTTGAAACATTAAAGCGAATTTCACAAACTCAGCTTGGTTTCAAAAAATCACTCTGAATAAAATTTACTAGCACAAATACGAGAGGACGATATGCACCGCCAAATACCTCTCTAGAGTAAGATGATCAAACCACAGAGGTCAATTAGAAGTTCTTACATAAGTAGGATTAGACATTGAGGTTAGACCATAAAAATCCACATATACCCGGAAATCTTCCAAAAAATGAGCATCCCACTGACACGGAAACTATGCTATTAACACCGGCCAACATTCCAGAATCGTTTTATAAGGGTGCGAGCATTTTAAGCGTAACAGACCTCGAAAGTGGCCATTGGTCAGAACAATGGCCCACCAGTCAACCAGTATTAACAGCCAAACTTGGAGGTTCCCCTCTTCCCCACGTTAAGTTCGCTTTAATAATGCAGCGTGATTTTAGCTTACCTCCTTTAAACTTGTATACAGGCCACCACTCAAATACCCCAGGAAGTGTGGTCTATGCATTGAAACGTTGTATTTGTATGTCTCTAATATGTGTGTGTTTTTCCTGTTACTACAGGTTTTTACTCCACGCAAAAGTTCCTCTAATTACAAAAACAGCTATACCACTTCCCACCTTATTGTCTCCCCACACCCATAGCTTTTTTTGTGGTGGTGCCATGCTACCACCTGCACTATAAAGGACCGTGCCCTTGGCATGTTACTCATTATGGAAGTAATGAGTACCACAAATAATGATCTTGAAGTCGCCTCAAGTGATGACTACGGTGTTATACTCTTAAAAGATGTTATACCAAGGTTTAATAGGCCCTGGTATAGATATAGCTGGTTACTCAAGTTGAATATTTGCTTGTTGGGTAGCATTTTTGCTCAAGTAACTTCTGGGTTTGATGGTTCTATGATGAACGGGCTTCAAAGTCTTCCTTCATGGAAAGATTACTTTGATAGTCCCAAAGGTGCTACTTTAGGAACTATGTCTAACGGGGTTACTATTGGTACACTTATTTCTGTACCTATTGTCATGTTTCTCATAGATTTTATTGGTAGGAAGAAGACGGTCTTGCTTGGTTGTAGTTTTATTATCCTTGGTTCCATTTTGCAAGGTGCGGCTCAAAACATGGGAATGTTCACAGGTGCTAGAATCTTAATTGGGGTGGGATTATGTCTTGGTTCTGCTGCTGCTGGTCCTTTATTGTCAGAAACTGCTCATCCTGCCCAACGGCCGGCTATTACTGCTTTATTGTTAGCATCATGGCCTTTTGGTTCTTTCTGTGCTGCTATGGTAACCTGGGGTTGTTATGACTCTTCGTTGAAGTACAATAACTGGTCTTGGAGAATTCCTTCTATTTTACAATGTGTGTTTCCAATTTTTCAGATAATCCTTGTTTCCTTTGGCCCAGAATCTCCAAGATGGTTGATCAGTAAAGGGAGAGAAGAAGAAGCTAGAAAGTTCTTAGTCAAATACCATGCTGGTGGAGATGAAGATTCTAGATTAGTAGCTTTCGAGTTAGCAGAAATTAAAGCCATCATGGCTAAGGAAGCCAACCAAATTAAAAGTAAGTATACAGAATGGTTCAGAACCAAACAAAGAGCAAAGAGACTTTTTATTGTGTTGGCAGTTCCTGCTATGGCTCAATTATGTGGAAATGCTCTTGTTTCTTACTACTTGGTGCTTGTTTTAAACAGTATTGGAATCACCAAGTCCAGTAATCAATTGAAGATCAATATTGGTATGACTGTCTATGCTTTGGTATGGTCTGTAGGGGTTGGTATCAATGTTGATAGATTCAGAAGAAGAACTATGTTCATGACTGGGTTTGCCACTATGTGTGTTGCTTATGTGATTTGGACTATTCTTTCTGCTATTAACCAACAACAGGACTTTAAAAATAAGAGTTTGGGTATTGGAGTTGTTGCTATGATTTATTTATTCACAGGTTTTAATAATATTGTAGCTCCAGTTGCGATGGCGTATGTTATGGAAATTTGTCCTTACCATTTAAGAGCTCAAGGTTCTACCTTATACCAATTGTCTGGTAATGTCATAGGTTTGTTTAATAACTATGTTAATCCTATTGCCATGGAAGCTATTGAATGGAAATACTATATCGTGTGGTGTATCTGGTTAGTTGTTCAGTTCTCGGTTGTATACTTTTTCTTCCCAGAAACCAAAGGTCTTGGATTAGAAGAGATTGCACAAGTATTTGGGGAAGATGTTACAGAAGGTCTTGTAGCTGGTGAGAATGCCATTTCAGCAAAACATTGGGATGCTGAATCTAAGCATGAAGAAATTGAACATGCTGATTAGTTATGTTTCCTAGATCAGTTATGTGTAGTTAATGTGTATCAAATATGTAGTTAATGTAATCAGTAGAGAATTTTCTGTTTAAAACAGTTTATGTGTATATTTAACCATTATCTGCCTACTTACCTGATAGTCTGTTTATTTGAATTATTATGGAAAGATATACTGAATCATTCTTTTGAAGCTATTTCCAAATCAAATTCGATACTTCCATCTGGGTCCAAAAAGAAACGATGTTGGTCTAATACACCAGGACCACATATATCTGTTCCAAGTCCTTGTTGTTTGTAATCAATTCTGATAGACTTTTTACCGTGCTTGATTTCATAAGGATGTTGCGCCTCCTGTTCGTTGGTAGCAGTAGAACATTTGAAACCAAACTTATCACACAAAGAGAATACAACATTACCTTTACCTTCCAAACATACCCAATCAGTGTCTTCATGGTTACCATTTTCTTGAGGATAATCATAATTATAATCAAGGTTTTCAAACGAAGCTTTGTACAAATCAACTTTCTGGGACTCTTTCTTATCTACATAACTTTCACCAGGTCCTCTTCCTAACCAGCTAACATCAGTAACCTTTTCGTCAACTCCAAATTCATAACCTAGCCTTGGTAAATATTTAGGCAAGCAATCTTTGCTGAATCCTTGTGGGACCAATTTTGTTGAGAGTTTGACAGAACTGTTATCCACCACATATCTCTGGGTACAAAGGAATCTCCAAGCTAAAACTGCCGGGCCAAACTTGGATTCCACTTCGATAGTAATATTTCCATCTTTGGTGGAGGTTTTGGTTGATTGAACGTAACATTCCATTCTGTCGAGTCCAAATTTCTTCCAATAAGGACCATCTGCAGCTTCATCATTATTGGTCTCAGGTCTAAAAAACGTTAAACTGTTGATGTGATCAATAATGACTGGATTACATCCTATAGTAAGCTTAGTGATCTTACCACCAATTTTATCAAACTCAAATTCAAAATCATCAGCTTTGGCAGAAAAGATTCTTCTGGTTTCATCCACGGAAAGTTTGGACAAAGGATTACTAGATACCTTGTACCTAACATGTTCAGTATTGAGCTCATGTTGACTCCAAGCAACTAAATGACCTTTTTCCAAAGCTTCAGTAGATGATTTGGTCCTAAACTCAATATTAAGAATAATTTTTCCCAGGTTAGGGGATTTGACCGAAGGGTACTCTACTTCTCCATACTGCCCTGGTTTAATTTCCGGAAGTTCAAGTGTACCTTTGCCAATAACTACTTTATTTAATCCTTCATAGTGAATAACACTGACACTAGCACTCAAATGGGAAAGGTCAATGAAATCGTAAAGATTTTTGATTTTGATTTTATCTTGAAATTCAACAGCAACAGGTTCGATAACCTTTTTATACTCTAACAAGCCAGGTGTCGGGTCATGGACAGAATTAGTTAAACCATCCATACAAAAAACGCCATCATTAATTGGTTCGTTAAAGTCTCCACCATAAGCATAGACTTTGTGGCCATCTAATGTGGTTTCTATTCCATGATTGTTCCATTCCCAAACAAACCCCCCTTGGAAATGAGGATACTCGTAGAATAATTCCTGGTACTGTCTTAAAAGCCCAGGTCCATTACCCATAGCATGAGCATATTCACACAAAATTAAAGGTTTATCTGTTCTCTCACCAAAATCCCTCTTCATTGTCTCCAACAGTGGATACATACGACTGTATACATCACAGACTTCAGCTTCAAAGTCTGGTTCATAGTGAAGGAGCCTAGAAGAATCCAAGCTTCTGATCTTCTTAGCCATTGATTTATGGTTTTTACCGAAAAATGCTTCATTACCAAGTGACCAAATAATAATACATGGTTGATTGATATCTCTGTTGACCAACTGTTGAGCTCTATCAACATAAGCTCCTTCATATTCTGGATTGTCAGAAGTGAACCGTTTAGCTTGAGAAAAAAGCTCTAGTTTACCACCTCTATACTCAACGTCATCTGATCCATCAATTGGTCTTCTGACAGCTTCAAAAAATCCATGACATTCCAAGTCAGCTTCATCAAGAACCCAAAATCCCCATTGATTTGCAAGCTCGTACAATTTGGGATTAGTAGGATAATGAGAGGTTCTAATTGCATTGATATTGTGCTGTTTCATTAACTTCAAGTCACGAACGAGGAACTCTTCCGGAACTGCTCTACCATACTTTGGGTGGTGGTCATGACGATTAACACCTCTAAGTAAAATTGGAACACCGTTAACCTTCATGAGGCCATCAGAAAGCTCTACTTTCCTAAAACCCACCACCTGGGTGACTTGACATAAACTTCCTGAAGAATCACTTAGGGTTAAAGATAATGTGTACAAATAAGGATCTTCTGCTGTCCATTTATGAGGAGTTTTGATTTCCCATAAAGTCTTTCTAGTAAAATCTTCTATGTCATCTTTTAGGATCACTTTATTGTCCATATCCGTCAACTGAGCTTCTACCAAAAGTAATTCCAGTTTCCCTTCGATAGTCAAATCCAATCCAAGAGTAGCATTCTTGTAATCTTTATCCAAGTCAACATTGATAACAAAATTTTCAATGAACCCAGAGCTGCTAGTGCCCAAAACCCACACATCTCTAAAAATCCCACTTAACCACCATTGATCTTGATCCTCGATATAAGTTGAACTAGACCATTGATAAACTCTAACAAGGATCTCGTTTTCTTGTTGAATAGTACCTGTAACATCAAATTCAGCACTATTTCTACTGCCTTCACTATAACCAACGAATTTACCGTTCAAAAATACATGATACGAATTGTCAACCCCTTCGAATCTAAGCCTGAATTTGTCAGATTTCCATTGAGGAAGCGAAAACTTACGGAAATAGCAAACTGTTGGATTCAATGGAGGAGGATTTGGCACATCGATGTTGAAAGGATATTGAACATTGGTGTAGTTGGGTGCTCCCGAAGCTGCCAATGACCAGGAACTGTCAAAGTTCCGTGAGGTTTGGTTGGAGCAATAGGTGCATCCAAAGGTGACTCATAATAAGACATGTCCCACTCTCCATTTAAACTTAATTTTTCTTTGGGGAGGTGATAGCTCCTTGTTGGAAGCCTATTCCTTTGGAAAACTTTAGGATCGCATATATTCTGATATAAGATTTCAGCATTCATTTTGGTTCCAAAAATGTCTTAAAACGTCTTTTACTGCGCGACAATATTTTTAAAAAATTATACAGGGATACGACTTCCTTATAAATTACAGTTAACCCCAAAAACATTTCACACCTCCATTAACAAGAAAACGTCGTGGCGACATTTACATGTCCCATAGGGTATATTTTGAATCCGCTCTTGTTTCTTTAAAATTCGTACTTGCCATATATATAAATCGTTGGGTGTGGTAAGTCAATTCGTATGGTAAAATATTAAAATTGGTTTGTATCATTTGAAAATTCTGTATTTATATTATAACAATTCTTATGAGGAAATCAAAAAATTCTGGCTCTCTCTACCTTGAATTCTAAAATGTAAAAATCAGATTTCGCACACCCTCTGAATTAAATGTACACGAAGAAAAAGGCAAATTCTTGTGGCCTTCGCCTTAAATTCGCACCGCTTGTGGTACAAATTGGTACCAGAATTTTCAAAAATTCGTTCCCAACCCAGTGGTAAAAAAAATATAAAAGTAAAGGATTGGAACCAAAAATTGGGAGAGTAAAATCTTGAGAAAATAGATCATACGAATCCCTCTATGATACTTACTTCATTTGAGAATTTAAAGAAATCCGGCATATTACCTAATACGAATATTGATATAAGTAAATTAATTGAATATGGTAAATTACATGACACTGTCGTTTTACATAACCTTAATAGCTTTGGTAATGAGATCTGCTTGCTTTTCAGAAATGATCGAGATATCAGGCATTTCTTAGAACTATACCAACGAAACGAGTTTAGAATTGACCAATGATCAAATCACCTACTTAGAGAAACTAGGCGTTAACAATGATACTGGCACGATAACTAGTGTCAATATACAACCTTTTAATTATGATAATGGGACGCAAGTTAAGACCAATTACAGTTTGTCGGTTACAAGTAATATGAGTGATGGTAATAATGTTTCTAAGCGAGGAATAGTATCTGGGGCGAACATAGAATTATACAAGAACCAGTATTTGGACACTTTCTTGAGACGTTTCGGCTTTACTTCAGGATGGGAATGTCACCCAGCAAAAACTTCATCTAACACTCAGTGGGCAGCATCGATACTGGCACAATCTGATTCATCTTATTCGCGTACGGTATGTGTATATCAAGTCCCTATTTGTGGTTCAGCAGGTTTTATAGGCTTTTTCTGGGTATTCGATGATGAAGGTAAAGATTTTTACACAGTCGCAGGTAATCTGTATTACGTGAAGTGTCAGCCAGGCGGTAGTCCACCGTCACACAAGGAGTGCCCTGGAGGTGGCAGGTATTCCGGCATGGAATATCAGACTACAAACGGGTTGGGTTTATATTACGAGATACAGTAGTAGAGATATGATCAACTGCTTCTCCGGCTGCTTAGAAAGAAAACCACTCTGAGCACGGATTGAATTCTTGATATGAATTCGTTTTCTTTATGCTAGGAATTATTAATTTCAGAAAACGAATTTATTTTGTTGGTAGTCCGTATTGATTTTGTTTTCCAATGCGACTAATTTGATTTTCTACTACGAATTTTTGCACCTTATGGCGAGAACTCTTATCATTTTGTTTTCGAATTTTTTACATTACCATAGCGTAATTTGTCTATATTGAATACACACTTTTTAGATTACATAGCGACTTCTCTTATTCTCTCTTGCGAATAGTTTCAATGATGGCACCGAAATTTTCAATTTTGCGGTGCCTATCTTCAAATTGGAGCAGCGAATTATATAAGTGTGCTGAGTGAATTTTAGATTGTATGAGAACGACATCCTGTTAATGTAGGTGCGGTTTGTAAGTGGGATGAACTGTATAGCAATTGTAAAAGATTATTGCCGAAGGGGAGGGAATAATAGTCGGTATGTAAGTGACCATGGCCTTTAGATTTTACGACAGGCCCGGGCTGTTGTTGGTTGAGTTTGAATAGTGTTGGTCAAATCAAGCCAACACCAATGTCAAGGTGGATCGCTATAGCATGATGAAAACGCATGCTAATAATAACAGAGGTGTGTTTACTGGTTTCAAAAGATAACATGCTATTAATGGGATCATACGTTCCAAGTGATTTTTAAAGCGGTAATTATTCCATGATACGCACCTCGCTTATTGGGACCCGCCGCCATAGGTATAAGGTACAATTTTCTATTGTCTTTAATTCCCAATTCTGCCGCATCTGGTGAGCAAGAGGGACTGTACTAGGAGATCGTTAATCGGCCTCCGCTCGCTGTAAATGTGGGGACTAGAGACTCCAATGCCTTCTTTTGGTACACTCTCCAAATACTCTCTAGTAGGTAATTGATTGTTGATCCTTGCATACATCATCCAATCAATTTGACTAATAAAATTGAGTAGGAAAAGAGTTCGAAAATCCCGTAAAAACCCCGTCTCTTTGAACAGCTTTTTGGTTAGGGACACGGAAAAGCTCGTACATGCAGGACTAGGGATACTTGTACCCCAAACCGTAACTCACCACAAGCAAAGAATCACGGTAAATTCTAGGATATCGGAAATGGGGAACAATAAGTTGTCGCCAAGTTTGGTGGGGGTTTAATATTGGACATTAGTTGCCCAGAGGTGTGTTCAAGCCGTTTTAAAATACCCTTCTTAAAGAAATGTTACGTTGCAGTCATTAGTAAGATATCGGGAACGCAATTCCTAGAACATGGGATATGAGTTTATTGTTTTTGGTTGACTAAAATCTGATCTTGGCGCTTCGTGGAATGCTATCAACTCATCAAACCCAACACATGCCATGGCCAATGTCTCGAGAGGAACCCTTGATGAAGCCAATTTATCATCCAATGAGAAAAGATCAAACACATTAGAACACAGGATCTTTGGTTGGAAGATTACCTGATGGTTAAATTTAGGAAGTAATTGTATCAGACAATCTAGATTTTCATGTTGGTTCTGTAGACATGCGACAGTCACTTTCATGACTTTTTTATAGAGCCACCTAATTGGAACATCCTTGTATGGAAAATGGAGATTGATATTCGGTGTTCAATTGCGAATTTTGTTAGCTGAGAAAACCTGGGGTAATACTTCAAATTGTTAGCAGTGATCCGACTCTTCAGAATTATTCTTTTATAATAGGACAACTTTTTTTTAAATACGATATGACACAAACTCAGTGAAAATTGAATAAGACCCAAATGATGTTTCAACTGTTCCACAAAAACTTGCCAACACAGGTGATATTACGTAAAGGTTCAGACATAACAGTTAATATGAACTAACGCGACACTGGTGACATAACAGCAAAAATTCAAATATTCAAATATTCAATATACATTAGTATTAGACACTTGGACTTAATTTGGCCTGGTGTGATTCGTAGTACGGTAGTAATTGGCGGGTATAATCAACAATCATGGTGGGGGATTGAGCGACACACCACCATGAGATGAGTCTGCGTTACCAGGAATATCACCGGAATTGAAAACTATAAATACTTGTGGGGTTCAGGTACCCTAACATAAAATGTCCGCTCAAGATTTATTGAAGAAAATTGAAGGTCCTTTATTTGCAGAATCCAATGTTTTGAAAATATGGGGTGTTGCAAAAGCCAAGCTTGATGACCCTCAACCGCCTACCGAATATCCTGAATACTCATTCAAAAGATATTCATATAGAGATGTGGACTATTGGACTGCGGGTTTTTTTCCAGGGTCTATAGCTGCTATCGTGGAGAGACAACAGAAATATCCTAATAAGTTCCCCTCCACAATCAACCCTATTAAACTCCAATATGCAGCTGCGTGGTGGGCTGAAGGATTGGCGGGTCAAAGCCCAAGGACCGATACTCACGATTTGGGGTTCATGATCTACCCAGCTTTCTTAAGACAATATGAGAGTACCAACAGTCCTAAATCCCTACAACATTTGAAAGTGGCTGCAAATGCTCTTGCTAGTAGGTTTAGTGAATCTGCCGGTGTTATCAGAAGTTGGGATACTGCCATTAATAAGAGATACTCATTCACTGATTTAAGTTCTGATTTTATTGTTATTATTGATAACATGTGTAACTTGAATATGCTATATTATGTTGCCTCTGTTACAGGTGATTTACGTTTATCTACAATTGCAACAACACATGCTGAAAATACTATGAAACATCACTTTAGATCGGATTTCACAACCTACCACGTTGTGAATTATGAAGCGAAGTCGGGTGAACCTAAAGCAAAGTTCACTAATCAAGGTTTTGAAGATGAATCTACTTGGTCTAGAGGTCAAGCTTGGTCAATTTTAGGGTTTGCTGAAACTTACAATTGGACTAAAAATCCTAAATTCTTAGAAACTTCTATTAAAGCTGCTGATGCTTTCATTTCTAGGTTACCAAAAGATGGTGTACCACCTTGGGACTTCGATGCTCCTGATGGCCATAAAAAAGATACATCTGCTGGTATGATTGCTGCATTGGGGTTGCTAGAGATTTATCAAGGAACTAAAGATGAAAAGTATCTCTTGAGAGCTTTACAACTTGTATCGAATATAATCGATTTATCTTACGCCGATGAAGCTCATTTGAATGAAGATGGTACAGTCGAATTTGGTGAATATGATACTATATTGAAGAATGCTACTATCAACAATAACCCAGATACTTTCCAAAAGTTGGTTGACCATGGACTTGTTTATGGAGACTATTATTTCATTTCTTTTGGTAATAAACTCTTGGAATTAGGATTATATAATTAGAATATTTACATTTATTATAGACTTGAGTTTTATTATTTGTTTTTCTTTAGTGAATTGTTGTCTCTATCAGGATCAGTTTCTATCAGAATCAGGTCTATCAGAATCAGGTCTATCAGTGTAATTCATTTCAACCGTGCAAAAGAGAAATTAAGACAAATATATTCACTAACCATTCCCTAAATTGAATATAAACTTTCAAGCAACATGTTCAACTTCTGCCTTAGATGACACATTATCCAATTGGTTCTTAACAATGGCATTTTCACCAGCTGCTAAACCGTCAGTAACATCTTCACCAAATACTTGTGCAATCTCTTCTAATCCAAGACCTTTGGTTTCTGGGAAAAACAAGTATACAACAGAGAATTGAACAACTAACCAGATACACCAAACGATATAATATTTCCAAGTAATAGCTTCCATGGCAATAGGATTAACATAATTATTGAAGAACCCAATAACATTACCGGATAATTGATACAAGGTAGAACCTTGAGCCCTAAGATGATAAGGACAGATTTCCATAACATAAGTCATTGCAACTGGTGATACAATATGATAGAAACCCGAGAATAAGTAAATCATGGCTACAATACCAGTACCCAAGCTCTTGTTTTTAAAATCTTGTTGCTGGTTAATAGCTGAAAGAATAGTCCAGATAACATATGCAACACACATGGTGGCAAACCCAGTCATGAACATAGTTCTTCTTTTAAACCTATTCACATTTACCCCTACAGAAACTGACCATACTAAACCGTAAACTGTAATTCCAATATTAATCTTTAACTGGTCATTAGAATCAGTTATACCAATATTATTTAAAACAATCACCAAGTAGTAAGAAGTCAAAGCATTCCCACATAATTGAACCATAGCTGGGATTGCACAGACGATTAAGAATCTTTTGATTCTTTGTTTAGATCTAAACCATTCCGTGAACCTGTTCTTAATTTCACTGGATTCCTTTTCAATAATAGCTTTGATTTCAGCCATTTCAAATGCTACTAATCTAGAATCTTCATCACCTCCGGCATGGTACTTAACAAAGAATTGCCTTGCCTCTTCTTCTCTCCCTTTACTGATCAACCATCTTGGAGACTCTGGTCCAAAAGAAACAATGATTATCTGCAAAATTGGGAAGAAACACTGAAGAATAGATGGAATTCTCCAAGACCAATCGTTATACTTCAAAGAAGATCTGTAAGGACCCCAAGTAACCATAGCAGCTACAAAAGAACCAAAGGGCCATGAAGCCAATAGTAAAGCTGTTATAGCTGGTCTTTGGGTAGGGTATGCAGTTTCAGATAATAATGGACCAGCAGCAGCTGATGAAAAACATGCCCCAATACCCAATAAAATTCTAGCTCCAGTAAACATACCCATACTTTGAGCTGAGCCTTGTAAGATAGCACCAAGAATTATAAAGCAACATCCAATTATCACAACTTTTTTCCTACCTAAATAATCGATAATCCACATAACGACAGGAATAGAAATAAGAGTACCAATAGCAAGACCATTTGACATAGTTCCTAAAATAGCACCGGTGGGATGGTTGAAGTAAGCTTGCCAAGATGGAAGACTTTGAAGACCATTCATAGATGAACCATCAAAACCAGAGGTAACTTGAGCCAAAATACTACCAAGTAAAAATACATCTAACTTAAGTAACCAGCCGTGTTTGTACCAAGGTTTATCCCACTTTGGTATAACATCTTTTAAGTATAAAACCCCTTCATCACTAACTATAGTAGCGTCATTAGTATTAGCTAAGCCAGCTCCCATTGCAATAAATGCTTCAGTATCAACTGAAGCTGGATGGCATTATATAGATTTTGTGGTTATGTTTTTTGAACGACATTGTGGAGAGATAAATGCGGGACAAGCTGGGGTCCAGTAAAGATATTTGGTGGGTGACCTCTCTTAACTGGAAACCGAATATGCTATCACTTCTTGTATTACACTCAGGAGTTGCATAAATGGATTGTATGTAGTTAGTGTTATATGGAATGGAATTCAATGGAATTTGAATCGAGGTGGATTTCACAAGAAAGAAAAACAGATTAAAAAACACGTATATTAGAACCTATAATTACCAATTGCAGAAAACTTTAGACATTTTCAAATTTTGGCTAATATCTACAGCTTTGCTAATATCCGAATTGCCAAGAAGCTCTACTCCATTTTCTAAAGGATTGGCACTTACAGCACACAGAAATTTTTGAGTGGAATGTGATGAAACTTCACCCCATAACTCTGGTAAAACCACTTTGGCATAGAGAATGTTACCGTTAGGATCTGGTTGACAAACTTGTGGTTTTCTAGATCCGTTAAGATCTTTAATAATACTACAATCTGATTTAGTAACCACCGATGCTGAATTGGAATCAGTTTTCTTCTCAATACTTCCATTAAGATTGATAGCAAAACCTCCTTCTTTGGTATAGACAGTCTTATCAGTATTATTCTTAATTGTATGGACTCTAACGTGGTAATTATGGTCTGGAATTATATAAGAGTCTACTTCAATTCCGTCGATAGGACTCCATGTACTATACATAATTCCTTCTTCTGATACCCAAGCCTTATATCTTTCTCTTACTACAAATTGACGATTATTGAAACTAAAACCAATCATATTATCTAGATGAGCTTTTCCGAAGTTTCTATGGTCTGTGATAACTCCAAACCCATACCTGGAGCTATAAGCAAATTTAGCATACTTTTCAGGCTGATATTCATCATTCCAAGGTCCATTAATCAATGCAACCGTGTTTTTGATATGATGTGTGAAATACATACCAACAGTTTTGATATACTTATCTTCAATATCAAGTGTTTCTGGCTTGGACGTCCAGAATGGATGGTCTGACTTCATTAAAAGCCCACTAAAAGCTTTGGTGCACCAATAGGGAGATTGGGGTGAGTTATATATCTCTGTCATAAAAACATTAGGGTAAGAATATCCTAGAGTTAACAATTTGCTACCCTTATTAAGAATTGGTTGTTTCTTCCACCATTTGAAATGGTTCAAGTACACAGATTTTATTATTCCCCAACGGATGGGTGGTTCAGCTTTCGGATCCAAAATTGAAGCATATATACCCCAAAACCCAATAGCTCCAAATTTGTAATTAAGTGATCTACCATACATCAAAAGAGCACCATCATTATCACTCCAGTGAATGAAATTCTTAGCAAACAAATGAGTTCTTTTCATTAGTCTAGCGCATCTTTCACTATCTACATCCTTCTTGATCATATAATATATCATACTATAATAATGGAATGCAAATGGATTATAATGGTCAATTCTATGTTTTTTGCCAATTCCATCTCCATACCAACCATCTTCCAAGTACATTCGTTCCAATTGATCGAGATTCTCGGCTGTAGCTGGTGGAATCTCCTCCCCTACTACTTCAAGAGCTAAGTCTACGAGTACTTTGAAGAATCTCCAATTGTTATCGCAAAACGTTTTGTGGGTAACAACTTTGAGATATTCTTTAACGATTCGCTTTCCTTCCAGACTCAATGGATCCCAAAGATCCTTCTTACACAAACAAATCCCATATGAGATTGCTGCCATATCAACTAAGATTTGATCGAAGTCTGTTGGATATCCGTAAAATTCTTCATGCCTAGGATTACATCCATTAACTAATCCTTTACGATACAAAGCCCAATGTTCAAAATTACCACCACCGTAGCTGAATGGAACAATTCCCCATAAAGGTCTAGAGAATCCTTCCAATTCTGCTGCTGCTGGAGCACAAGAAGAGCCATATTCGGAAATCCTGACTCTTGCGCCGCCAGGCGAAAATGTCGGTATCAATGGTTCAAACAACTCATGCAATGCTTTCTCCAAGTCACCTCTTACTTCAAATTCGTTATCAGTCCAAAGATTCATTATTTCCCGGGACTTGTAAGAAAAACAGAGGATTCTGGTTAAAACCCGAAGATGAATATCGATTCCTGAACTGAAGGGTGCCCCGTCGCACCCCATATTATCTTGACAGGGCATCATAACTAAACCGTGCATAAGATTTGATACTGCATATAACTATTCAAGTGACTACAGCCAATCCGATAACCGGAAAAAATGGGGTATCTTTATACATCAAACATTCGTAAAACTCAATTGGGACTTCCTTTAGGTGTAGTTAAATAGGGGTTAGTATTACATAGTGGGTTAAGTCAATTCTCGTCGAAAAGATGGCCCGTTTCTTACAGCTTAAAGTACAATTGGATCGGATTTAAAATTAGTAAAAAATATTATGCAGAGTCAGATCTAATGATATAATACTAGAGCGGATATATAGTTCCCTAAAAAGCGGTTTCTAACTATGGTAGTATAATTTATATTTGTCTGTAAAGTGACTTCCTCCCAGTCACAATTAAAGCTGATTTAATCGAGCTCTATCAACACAACAGACCTTTCGGTCTTAGATTCCCCTTCTCTCTGTAAGAAAGACACTTTATTACTATACCTATCATATAGAGGTTCACCGTCATATTGTTCAAGTTCATGTATAACTTCCCATTGCTCTTCAAGGTCGTAAGTATGGTTGCCCTTGGACAGTGACAAAATATGGAATTTTTCCCCTTCTAAAGGTAAAAGTGCCAATAGTTTATCCCCAAAACAAACTAATTTCCCTCTGGCCCCAAATAATTTTGCTTTGAGGTTATTTATTCTTCTTTTGTACCAATCAGAACCATTTTCAAGCTTAAAGTAGTGGTAATAATGGCCATATTCTCTTCCTAGTACATGAACATCACCATTTACACATTGTCCTTCTTGATTCATAATTCCAGAATACTTGGGAATGGAGACAGCAAGTGTAGGCAGATTAACATCAATTGGTACGGCCAAGGATTCATTTTTAGAATTATACCAACTCACACCTTCATCAGGCGAATACATATAATGTAAATCATGGTTATTTTCCGGACCATTAGGACCTGCTTGGGAAGTAATACCAGTTTGACGTTCTTCATTGTCATCTACATAGTCTCGATATGTCCAGGACACATGGAGTGTATTTTTGAAATAATCAAACCCATGTATATAAGCATTATTACTCACCCCTCTGATGTAAGGATGTAATGTAACGTTCCATTTCCTCGATGTACAGGAAAACCTATAAATACAGCAGTCTCCTAAGCCTGATCTACCATCTCTGAACTCAAGTAACAAATCTCCATTGTTTAAAGTCTGAAATCTGGGATAGGTGACCTCCTGAAATTTAAAATCTTTACCTTCAGACTCTAACTGGGTTTGTACACCAGAAAAGGAGGATTTGTCCCAGGCTGCCTTACCATATGCCAAACCTCCAATGGATTGTCGGTAGTGAATTTCATCTCCGTGCATATCCCAAGCCATATGGATAGTACCATCGCCACTAATACCCATGGAAATTACATTATGTCCATCATCTTTTGTTTGAACATAATCATCGAAACGGATAAACTGCCATTGATCTTGGCTTAAAACCCTTCTGCCTATAGTTGTGGTTCTTGAACCATTTACATCCCCTGAATACTGAGGTGTGTATAACACCATGAATTGATAGTCTCCAAATGTCATCAAGGCATCCTGTTGGAATGAACAGCAGTTAATCCTATGTCCATTGGGGTCCAATATGAGCTTGTTGACTTTCATGACGGTAAGGTTTTGATATTTTGATGGTTTACGTAATTGCGTGAGTTTAAGATTTCCCCGGTGGGGTTATTTCTACAATATCCATCAGCCACTCGTACTGGTTGTAAGAAACGACATCCTATTAATGTAGGTGCGATTCTCAAGTGGAATCAACGAAAGTTGTTATATACAGTATATACTGAGAACCTTCGTTTGCATTTGCTGCGTCATGGGTCTGCGATGTATCGTAACCATCCCATCAACCTTATTCGGGTACCGGATAGTTATACTCGGTTTATCTTTGCTACTTGATTAGAGCGAGGATTGAGATGTACACTACAAGATGGTAATAGTACTTGGGTAACACGATTTATGTAAGGGGATTAGATTCTATACGTTACGTCAAGGTAGAGTCACTATCATCATGGGGTGTACATAGCCCAACCTACATAAACCCTTCTAACCTAAATTGACTAAATTGAGGTTTTTAGTGCAATGACCATGGTCCATTAATTTGCCAACGACCAACAGTATTACCACTAATTGGACCCATATATATGTGTCTATTGTAAAGAGAATGTCCATGGGTAGGGTAGGCACAGTTTCAGGCACCCGGAAGGAAATACCACCCTGGACCACGGTAAAAACCACGGCCTGCGGCGGTCAACGGAAACATCACCAAAATCCCGTCGAGCGCAACGAAAATTGAAATTTGCAAACGTTAATGACACAGTAAAAAACTGCCCGAACCAATTACATACACAAACACAAACACATAGCATAGGGCAGTATGAATCGAGTGACACCCACATTTTACCCTACTCATTTCAAACCCATCAAAAAGACCAAAACCGAGCCGAGTTCAGCCCGAAGATTGTACTCACTAGAGTTGATCGAGGTTCAACTCTTCAAGAAATTCTTATCATTGAAAGATGTGATGGAACGGAACTTGATTGTGAACTCGTTATTGGCATTGCTGATCTTCTATATCCGGTCTAATTCGGTGAAGTGGTTCACAGGGTCGAAATATCAAAAATTAAAGCTACGGGATAGCCTTATCAAATATGGCCAAACTTACTATAACGAAAGTATACGACTCCTAAGGGGCTTAATCTCCAAGAAGGACTTCAATATTGAACTTGCCATTGTCCTTAGTGACTTGCTTAACAAAGTCAGCATTTACGAGTATGAAACCCTAAACAATAGTGTTATCTTCTCCAAAGGTGTGATCTCCATATATTCGAAATTATTCGATTTTGATCTGTTATCCCACGAGAATAAGATCATCTTGAACTTTTTGAATTTCAGTAGTAAAACCATTCATTTCCCGGTGTATAGGCATGAGATTTTGTACGAGTTTAGGTCCATGGTTGAACTTTTGCTGCCTTATTTACAGGAAGCTTCTACGTCCAATAAGTTCCTTTTCAATCATCTTCAGCGATATACTGCTAATCTTATCGAGTTTTTCGAGACCGGACCGGGGCTGGGAGGCCTGAGTCTGGGCCTGAGCCTGGGAGGTCACAACAACGCCGTGTACCAATTACTTCGAAATTGGTTAATAAATCTCCCGTCAAATATCCTACTCATCGAATACTCCACCGACCCAATTGAAGTTCTTACCCTTAAATTGTACCGTACCTTGGGTAAGATTTTGGATAACCTTTTCCCGTACGTCAACCATTTGTTCCTCACCAACTTCCAGGGTAGTATTCAGCTATTCAACGTTCCTGAATACAAAGTCAAACGCTATGAATGGCACGACCCAGTATGGCGAGAAATCGACAATTACTGTATCAGAGTGACGACGTTCTTCCTCAAAAGGTTGAATATTTTATCGATTTTCGTAGGGTACCAACACTTCAACAATTCCGATGAAATTGGGTTCCACAAAGTGTTGGGGAGTTTCAACGAGATCATGGTGGAACAGTTCAATCGTCAATTTATCAAATTTTATAATTACGTTCATTTGCCAAGTCTGGTGACGTTCAACACGGATTTAACGGAATTCATTGAGTCAAATCCTGGCCTTTACAACTACAATCAACACCATTTAGATCACTTTAAGTTTGAGAATATATTCAATCTGATCGAACACGATAACGATCCGATTTTGTCGCTTCATTTGAGCCACCTAGGGGGGGACTCATCGATTCTTCCCAAGGCCCAAACTTCAGGGTTCACTTATGATTTGGTGTTCAACAAAGTCGACAGTAATCGAATCGCCCAACAATTTGACAAAGACTACCACCACCTTTTCCAATGTTTCTACAACGACAGCAACTTCAACGACATTCACGGGTGTCATTTTGGCGAGAGAAATATAATATCAGACGAGCCTATCCAATTCGAAATCGACCACGATAAGGGGTTCGATTCCAGGGACAGTGATGTGATTGATTTGTTGCAAAACCCGTACTATCCGTTCAATAATTTGAACGATAACAATCTCCGGAGTTTCAAGATCCATGAGTTTTTGAATAAGTTTAATACGGATGTTTTTGATTTTGAAGAGGAGGAGGACGACATGAAGTTTTATGATGATTTGAATGATGAGTATTACACCTAGACCCCAGACCCCCTTCGCGTCTCCTGGCCCTGGGCCTCAGTCGGTTACACCCTAGTCGGTGTCTATCCTGGGCTAGTACGGACTACATCTATTCCATCATGCATAATCAAATAACTCGAAATAAGAGCGATGAGACATAACCACAAAGGTGATGGACTCGACTAGGACTGGTTCTAGTGGTCTATCGCCATAGATCTAAATTAGAATTAGATGTATATAGAATAGATAATCTGAGAGGTTGTAGTATTGGCGCCGTAGTGGGCTGTAGTAGGTAGTATTAGGGCGATAGGCCATAGTATGGAGCGCTGGTTTGGTACCACTATGGAGCGCGCGGTTTGCACTCATCGCATCTCATCACCTACAACATGAGTGACTTGCACGATCTTTGTAAGTTCCAAACCCCAATAACAAAAGATTACATAACGCAGTTGAAATTCTATTTATCTAATGGAATACCTTCGACCTATACTGTGGAAGAAGCGTATAATTTCACCAACAATATTGATGAAGAACCTGAGACTACCACCACACCATTGCATTTGATCTGTACCCATTATCCTAAGGATTGCAGTGCCGAAGAGTTACAGGTGGTAAGGGAAATGGTGGAGATTTTGTTTGAATACGGTGCTGGGTGGTGTTTGGTGGATATCAACGGCGATACCCCAGGGTGTATTTTAGTGAAGAGAGGGATGAGGGGGGTGATATTCGATGAGATAGTTAATGCTGGAGTTAGGGCTGAATTGTTATTGAGAAAGGTCAATGACAATGTTGAGTTTTTGGAGTATGATGGTGATTCTGGTGATGAGCTCGAAGAGCCAGAGCCGGAGTCAGAAGTCCCAGAGCCAGAAGTCCCAGAGCCAGAAGTCTCAGAACCAAAGGAACCGGAATCAAAGGAACCAGCCCCAGAAACTGCCCCAGAAGAAACAGAAAAACTCGACCCGGCAGGTGAACCTACAGCCTACCTCGCCAATAAACTCACATACCAAGACGACGCCCTTATCACCTCTGAGAACGACGGAGTCATGATGTCATGGGAATCACATATCATGCAAAAAGGATGTGATGCCCTTTTCTCAGTACCAGACTCCGCCACACCACCCGAAACCGTCGTATTAAATATCGGATTCGGAATGGGAATCATCGATACGATGATCCAGGCCAAAAACCCAACCAAACATTATATCATAGAACCACACCCTGACGTTCTCGCTAAAATGAAAGCTGATGGATGGTTCGCCAAGCCTAACGTCGTAGTACTTGAAGGCAAATGGCAAGACCATCTCCTGGCTCTTCTTGATGCAGGAATCTTCTTCAACGGTATTTACTACGATACATTCTCGGAGCATTATGAGGATATGTTGGAGCTCTATGATTACATTGTTGGATTGCTCAAGGTGGATGGAACTTTCAGTTTCTTCAATGGGTTGGGGGCTGATAGACAGGTGGTGTATGAAGTGTATAAGAAGTTGGTAGAAATTGATTTGGGAGAGTATGGGTTGGGTGTAGAGTTTGAGGAGGTTAAGGTGGGAGATTTAGATTGGGAGGGAATTAAGAGGAGTTATTGGAATTGTCCTATTTATTATCATCCTTTGGCTAGGTTCAAATGAACCTGAGCAAAACACTTCCTAAGCACAGTCTAACCCCTGCCTAAGCCAGCCTAGGCATAATGAATTTGGGATATTTGCGCTGCATTTAGGTTGTCTAGAGTATGATGCCCAGAAAGGACTTAAGAATTATCGAATATATATTAAATTAAATAGAATTAAATCACTTTTTTTCTCGTATCTTTCTTTCATTAATGTTAGGGTTTTCCCTTTGATATTCTTAGTTCTTTGCTTTCATAAATTTTTTCGCCTCTTCACTTCTTCACTTCCTTCGCTACGCTCAAGAAATTAAGAGTCCCCCTCCAAAAACCCTTCATGTGTCATACTCAAATAATCAACCTCTCCCAGTTCCTCTACCATCTCTCCCAAATCCCTACTATGAGGAAAATGAATTGGCCGTATAAACGTCCTATTAAACTCTACAATATTAGTCTCTTGAATATTCAAACTATCATAGAAATTCCTCCTCAAACTCGGAATATCAATCACCATACTCTTCCTGTCTTCAACTGGAAATAAGTTCTTGGTCGACAGCTCATACACTACAGTTTTATACATGAATTGTAACCGTCTTTGGAAATAATTAAGCACCCTTATGCAATAACTAATCAAACATTTGAGTTCCTGTTTATATGGGGCCAATGACTTTTCATCTAAATCCTTATCGAAGAAAACCTCCGTGTCGTTGATGAAACTGAACACGTCCAACATCAACGGACTATCAAAATCTCTAAGAAAATAAAACTTCACCTGGGGAATAATGGCGAAAAGTGATTTTTTGAACGCCTTGAAGAAAAGGTAAATTACCTTCTCAATGATATGGGAGTTGTCGTTGATGATAAGCAATTTGGATGGGAAAAGTCTGACCCACGTACTGGTCATCTTGAAAAGGACTTCCTGTTGAGTCTGGTTGTCGTGGAGATTGGACATAATGATGGGGAGGTAATCACGAACCGTCAGGTCGGAGTATTCTTTCAAATTCCTATAGTGTTTGTTGATGAACCCGTTCAATGGGGCTGGTAATGAAAGGGCCGATAAGATCTTACCTAACGATAACAACATCCCCTGGTACTCGGTTAAGAACAGAGGGTCATAGCCCGGGAAGTAAATGGATTTCTGAATGTTCTGCATCAACCTGAGGTGAACTGGGATAAGAATAGGTGGAGTGAGACCCTTCTTGATGGCTAAGTTTAAGTTGAACTTCAAGACACTGAACAACCCATCGGTGAAACAATTGATGGAATTCAACGAAACCTCCGGGTCGTAGATCGACATCAAACTCAAGATATAACTGACGGACGAACACAACTCCGGGTCGAAGTTCTTGTTCAAGTAAATCCGGATCCCCTTGATGACGATGGCATAGTATTTAATACTCAAGAGGATCAAAATGTTCTTGATGTTGGTGATGTTGATGAACTGTTTGGGGTCGATGATGTTGAAGTTGTTGAAGGTGTTTGAGATGAGAAAATTGGTGGTAAGGTTGATAAGGCAGCTGAACATTAGGTCCGAGTCGTAAGATTTGTATAAGAACGAGTTCAACCATAAGGTATAGAGCCCTCTGATCTCTATCAAATTGGCGGTCCCACTCAGAATTTTAGGGCCTAACGTTATCACGGTTTCTATGAGAAGTTTCCTGTAATCGTGTTCGACTTTGACAAGTTTTTTGAACTTGAATTCCGAACTGATGGCATTGGGAAGTTGTTTGGACGCAGCTATTTGTGGTGGTGATGAAATGTTGATAAGGTACTCCTGGGGAACCGTGGATGAGTTCATGAGACTTTGGAATAAGTTCGATTGAAGATCATGTCCTGTCAGTCCTTGGCCCTGAATACCTCCACCCTGACCTATATTGTGGTTAACACCCTGACTAGCTCCCTGATCATCCATAAACCCATCGATACTCGTATAAGGACTAGCACCAGATCCTCCCCAATTTACAACCTCAAATGGACTCACACCCTGGTTGTTTACTATACTATACACCGGGTAAACAATTGACATATCCTTATCTGGGGTGGTGGCCAATAAATTATCGAAATTCTGACTGATGGTATTGGCACTATGGTTTAAGATATTATTGAAATTATTATAGTACTGTGTGGGTTTGAACCCTAATCCGATGCTAAGGTTATTTATTTCGTCGTTGAGGTCGTTTTTGACAATCTTCTCTATGTCTACGCTGGTTCTGGTGGTGGTAGCTCTGGTACTTGGGTCCATTTCCTCCATATCTTCATCCATAATATCCTGGTCGAGGCCAGGTTCGATGTCTAGGTCCACACCGTCGTTGTCGGCGCCAGGTTCCTGTTCAAACACGTCGGGATCTTCATCTTCTGGATCCTTACTGGACACAGACGCCGAATGGAGGTTTGAAACTTTGGATCTCTTCAATTCTTCAATCTGTTCCATGGTAAAATCCAAGTACCCACATCTGACTTTATGCTTTATGCAATTCACACATTGAGGTAAATCTTCACTGCATTTGACACGTCTCTTCTTACAGTTGGGACATCCCAATTTGGAATTCTTATGTTTCCTTCTCTTTATAACTTCAACTGGTTTAGCCATAATGGTATTATGACTCTACTGTAATTGCAAGGATTTTCGCACCTATGTCGGTGTTAACAAATCCGACAACTTTACCCCCAAATTGGGTAAGCGTATAGTTAGCAGCGTGGGACATAGAGGTTAGTAGTTTTATGTCAAAACCGTCGATCTTCACATTAGGGGGGCATTGTATCCAATAGTTTTGGGGTGGAATACGGGTTATAGAGGTTCTCATTATTTTGCCTATAGCCTTTAGCCTTAAGGTTTAGACGTTAGCCTAAGCTAAATCTCTAAAGTCAGCCTCAGCGTGAACGGCTCAATAGACGTAAACTAAATACACACACAATAGCCTATAAGCCATCATTCTTTAACCATTGGTAAACCTCCTATTATGTATGTCGTAACTAATTTAACTTATATGCATGTCGTATGCCGTAATTACAGAGTTCCCAACGATATCGGATCCGATTTTGAAACTTTTTTCTTCGAGCCGTAGCTCTTGTGTGGAACTAGCTTTAGGTTGGACTGGGTAGACTAAGACATAACTAACATCATAGCTAGGTCCTTCAAGAATACTAGAACTTGTGGCTTAGCACATCAACGATGATTTACATTACTGCTAATCTAAATCTCCGCTATTAGACTTCATAAGCCGCGACTACCCCCACGTCGCCGCAACTTAAATTTGCGATCACCTGATCAATCCCCCATGGATCTCAGTAAGATTCGAAGATTCGAGCTCAACCGTAATTCATACTTTAAATGTGTAGGGAGTTTGTAATTATCTCCATCGTAATGTGTAGTCTATTGGGATTTTTTCAACCCCCTGGCACTCCTTTGGGCCACTGGCAATGAGAAAGCTTTGCGGAGTCTTAATGGAGTCCTAGCACTCCTAGCGGAATTTAAACGGAATATTAACAGAGTGGAAGTGAAAATCCACCAAGAGTTTATGAGAGTCTATCTACGGTTTAAGGGTCTATCTTGACACTCTATATGCGCACTTGACACCTATTGGAGTATGAGGTCATACTATTGTGCTCTAATTTTGGTTCACAGCTATGTTGATATTCTCTCGTGCGAGTAAACCAATTTCCGTTAATGCGAACATTTCCATTAGTCAGCCGCTTTAGTATCATCTTGCGAGGTTTACTATTAAACCATAGTCCAATACACTCATCTTCTTCAATTAGCAAAACGAAATTACTCTAGGACCATCATACCGATGAATTCATTCCCGTTACATCCTTAGTCCGACCAATTACCTCCACAAAACATTCCGAGACACCAAGTCCGCAAATCTCTAAATGGAAATTACATCCGCCTATCCTGCGGAATTAACATTTTATAACCGATCTGATAAAGAGTCAAATGACTCACGGAATTATTCCAAACTATTCAATCTTACCTTAGATCTTTGATTTTCTTATATCATCCCCAAAATGTCACTTGAAGTGTATTCAAATTCAACCAAAGGTCAATCGACCCAATCCCTAGATCGAGATGGGATCCGGGCCCCGGACCCAACTGATAAGAATAATAAGTTCGACCTAAAACCTGGATTGGAATTGATGAACAGTATTAGTAATCTGGATTCTCAAGATCCTCCACAACAAGATGATTCACAAACACATTCAACACAACCACAAATAGAACCTCAATCTAAGGAAAGACCTCCTGATAAAGGGTTTGCTTGGGTAATAACCGTTGTATGTATGTTGTCGGTATTTTCTACCTGGGGTCCCGATGTAGCATATGGAGTCTTTCTTGAATATTATTCCAACAACAATGTCTTCAAAGGTGCTGATATGTATGACTACTCCTTAATAGGTAGTATTAACATTGGTTTGGTATTACTTCTAGCCCCATTTTCTACACTTCTATACCAAGTCGTTGGTATGAGATTCACTGTTGGCCTTGGTCTTGTCATTCAAGTTGCTGGTTACATTCTAGCCAGTTTTGCAACTGAAATTTGGCATTTGTACCTTACCCAGGGAGTCATGGTAGGTTTATCATGTTGTTTGATTTATATCCCACCTACATTACTTTTAGCATCCTGGTTCGATAAATACCGGGCATTTGCATTCGGAATCGCTTTAAGTGGGTCAGGACTTGGTGGTGTGGTTTGTTCGTTAGTGGCTAATCGTATGATGGATATCACAGGTGATCAAAGATGGGCTATACGAGTAGTTGCTTTAATGGCCCTTGTATCAGGAATTCCAGCCTTATTCCTTAGTCCCAGGGTTAAACCTCCTAAACACGGGACTTCATGGCCAGAATTGGTTCATAGTTTGAAGAAGATTTTCGATATTAAAATCTTGAAAATTGTTCCTATTGCCATGCTTACCCTTTGGTTTTCGTTGGGAATTTTCGGTTTCACTATCATCACCTTCACCTTAAGTTCATATGCTACCTCTGTAGGGCTTAGTGCCAAACAGGCTAGTAATTTAACTGCAATCTTGAATGCCGGGCAAATTTTTGGTCGTCCATTGGTGGGTATTGTAGCTGATACAGTAGGAAGGTCTAATTTCGGTGTAATCCTTTGTATGACGTTAACCATTCTATTATCAGGTTTCTGGATTAATGCTGATTCTTATGGTGCCCTCATCCCATTTGCTTTAATTGCAGGTTCAATTTTAGCAGTAGGGACTTGTTTAGGTCAAGCTATTGCTCGTGATTTAATTGATTCTCCTTCCCTTCTTCCGGCTACTTGGTCCTATATGAACCTTGCAGCCGGGTTGCTTTTGTTCCCTTCAGAAACAATTGCATTATCGTTAAAGGATGAAAAATTGGCTCATCCTTTTCTTCATAGTCAAATTTTCAGTGCCTGTTTGTTCTTCTTTATGGGGGCTTGGTTATTGCTTATACGAAGTTTTTTAGTAAGAAAAGAACTCAGTAGAAGACTCAATGTGTCACGTGGTATCGTTGATATTTTACCTGAAAAGCAAGAGTACCTGTCGATCAAAGAACTGCTTGAGTTAGAAGATGGTAAAGCTGAGAGATATGAATCTTTAATAAGGCCTGGGGTTTATTATTTCATTTTAAGGATGTTTTATCCAATTATGGTTTAATTTATAATGTACATAGATCCTTCACTTGCTCTTTTTCGGTGCCTCTTTGGACCTTTGGAAGTTGTTCTGTGTGGTGGATATACAAAAAATAAGAGTGTAATACAAAAATAAAAAAGAATGCGCACTCCCGGAATCGAACCGGGGGCCCAACGATGGCAACGTTGGATTTTACCACTAAACCAAGTGCGCGTTTCTTGAAGTGAGCATGTTCGTCCCAAATCGTGTTGCATAGGCAGCCTCGCTAATTTACCGCCATTATAATGAGATTTCGACCTAAACTTGGTTCCACACTGAACTAGGGAAAAAGCCGCTTGCTGCCGCTTTCAGATGCCGCTTCAGGTCCGCTGCTTTAAACTACTGGTCAAGAATGATCAAAAGTGGAGTATTTGTAAACACAAATATATTCAATAGTATTATATGATAGTTGGTTAACATGAATGGAACAAAGTGGGCCAAGGAGTTCCGTCATAGGTTCCCTTAGTCTATGTTTTGGTTAATGTCTGATGAGTAACTACAAATTCAGAGTCAATCGTTTAAAGACCTAAAGTTGCTCTAAAATCCTAAAATCCATAACGTCATCCCTAATTCTGACTCTTCTTACTAATACACATATCTTGAACTCCCCATTGACTAAGCAAGTCACAACCTTCTCGTAGACAGCCCTGACCTTCATCGTACGGCTACCACCTCTAAATCCATGCGGATAAATGGCCAATCAAGTTTTTGCTGTTTTCATTTACGACACACCTATACGATCTATAGGTACATATAGACCAAGAATCTTGCAAAAGATATCTTGGAGAGCCATAGCTGACGTAACGTGACCTCGATATCACTTACGAACTTGGCGTATAGTAAAACACCCCAACTTTAATAGCCACAAAATCTGGATGAAAACTTCCGAGATTTCGCTTTTCATAAGCTATAACCACTATAGTTTTTATTTTATGCAGAAACGTCATACGGGTTTATCAAGCTTACTAATCTCATTTGACTCGGATTTAGTATATAACATGGGCATCTCTTAGTTTAGTTTTATTTTAGTATTAGTTCTAAATAGTTTACAATCAGCTTATATAAATTCAGTTTTAATCAAGAGGAGTTTAGTTGAGGTGTTAAGTATGAGTAGGAGAGTTTCGAGTGAATATACGTCTTATGAAGGACCTGGTGGGTCAGGTGATTCAACACAACAACAAGAGCAAATACAACAACAAGAATCAGCACCACAATTATCGAAGGAAGAACCACAATCAGAATCAGAAGAACAAGAACTACAAGAACCACAAACAATCGCAGAAAGACCACCTGATAAAGGATTTGCTTGGATAATTGCAATCACTTGTATGTTAGCGGTGTTCTCTACATGGGGCCCCAACTCAGCTTATGGAGTGTTCCTTGAATACTACACTCATCATGAAACCTTTGCTGGGGCTGACAAGTATGATTATGCTTTGATTGGTAGTATGGATATAGCTTTAGCTCAAGCTCTTGCGCCTTTTGCAACGTTAATGTACCAAGTTATTGGTATGAAATACACCGTAGGTATTGGTTTAATCTTCCAATGTAGTGGGTACATTTTGGCCAGTTTTTCTACTAAATTATGGCAGTTATACCTCACTCAAGGTTTACTTGTTGGAACGTCATTCTGTTTGATATACATCCCACCTACAGTAATTTTGGCCTCGTGGTTTGAAAAGTACAGAGCCTTTGCGTTTGGGATAGCAGTTGGTGGGTCAGGTCTTGGTGGTGTAGTATGTTCATTGGTGGCTGATAAAATGATTCATACCACAGGGGATCAAAGATGGGCTATTAGAGTGGTTGCATTTATTGCTTTAGTTGCTGGTATCCCAGCAATGTTCCTTGGCCCTAGAGTTAAACCCGTCAAGAGTGGACCTAAATGGCCTGAATTGAAGAAGAGTTTGAAAAATGTGTTTGATATTAGAGTAATGAATTCATGGCCTATTATGTGTCTTGCCGTATGGTTCCTGTTGGCACTTTTCGGGTTTATGGTAGTAATTTTCTCCCTAAGCTCGTATGCCACGTCAGTAGGACTTACATCCCGTCAAGCAAGTAATTTAACAGCAGTTATGAATGTAGGACAAGTTATAGGACGTCCTTTGATGGGTCTTACTGCTGATATGGTAGGTAGATCTAATTTTGGTATGACGATATGTTTCCTCAGTAGTGTATTGTTATTACCATTTTGGATAAATGCAGTCACTTATGGAGCCCTTATTCCATTCGCCCTACTCGCCGGGGCTATTCTTGCCATCGGTGCAGGATTAGCACAAGCTTTAGCAAGAGATATCCTTGATGTTCCCTCTGATTTACCTGCCACATGGTCTTTCTTAAACATAGCTGTCGGATTAGTGGCATTTAGTTCCGAAGTTATAGGGTTAGCATTAGAGTTAGACTACCTTAAAAGACCTTTCCTTTATACACAAGTATTCACTGGATCGTTGTTCTTTAGTTTAGGTGTGTTGTTAATGTTTATCAGGAGTTTCTTGGTGAAAAAAGAGTTGCTAAGAAGGATAGCTCAAGCTGATGATGATAAGCAATTCCCAGATTCTGAATCAGTTGACACCGCAATCCAACTGTATGAATACTATTCAAGACTGGGAGTTTATTTTTTCTTAGTTAGGACTGTTTATCCTCTTAAAGTTTGATAAAAAAATTTTTTTTTGTGTATATATATATATATTTTCCCACCAATCTTGCCGTTAAAGGCGGGTTTATCGTGCGACATTATGGTCCCAGATACGCTATTAGGCATGGAACGTTGTAACAATAACACAACACTGCCCCTGATGTCCCCGATCATCACCTTGTAACCATTACAACGGTTTATTATGGTCATGAGTATTTTTAGTCGACCGTTAATCGCCCTTATGATTCCTTAGGTTTTAGATTTTTAAGGCACAAGATCTAATCCCGGAAAGTCTTGTCTCACTAAAATAACGAGATCTCATCTTGCAAAATTATCTTTGATGTTGTTGACAGGTGTATATGTTGCTCTGACTACCTTCCAGGGTGTATAGGTGATAATCCCCTCATAGGTCATTACTAATACATTCATCCCTGCTACCCCTAGATCGTACCTCCTGAACCAAAATTGGATAAAACTCCCTGTTCCGCAAATATTTCCGATATCTTTGTCTGGAATTAATAGAAGAATCGTACCGCCTTTATACCACCAGTAAAAAATTTTCATGTAATGAGTCAAATTTCATGAATACATAAAAGGGCCTAAAGAACCCCTTCGTTCTCTTCTCTATAATTTTTTACTTGCATCTTAATATAGAAAACATCTTAATACAAAAAAAAGCATCTTTATGAGTGACATAATTCCACCTCAAAATATCGAAACTATTGAGAGAGAACTCACTCCAGTTTCACTGGTTGAAGAAAAAGAAGAAAAAGAATACAAATATGACGACGTGGCTATAAAAGAATTATCCACGGAATCTCTGGCCCTGTCGGAAATAGAACCGGAGATTAAAGAAAGACCTGCGGATAAAGGTTTTGCTTGGGTAATTGCATTTTTATGTATGTTAGCAGTATTCTCTACTTGGGGGCCAAATTCCGCCTATGGTGTATTCCTTGATTATTACACCAATAACAATACTTTTGCTGGTGCTGATAAGTATGATTATGCATTAATCGGTAGTATGAATATAGCATTAGCTCAAGGTTTAGCACCTTTTGCAACCATTTTTTATCAAATGTTTGGTATGAAATGTACTGTAGGATTTGGATTATTACTTCAAACTGTTGGTGCTGTTTTAGCTAGTTTTTCTACTACATTATGGCAATTATACCTTACTCAAGGATTCCTTATTGGTGTATCATTTAGTTTGTGTTATATCCCGCCAACTTTAATTTTAGCATCATGGTTTGAAAAATATAGAGCATTTGCATTTGGTATAGCTGTAGCTGGTACTGGTCTTGGTGGTGTTGTATGTACTTTAGTAGCTGATAAAATGTTACATGTAACTGGTGATCAAAAATGGGCCATTAGAGTTTTAGCCATCATTGCATTGATTACAGGAATTCCTGCCATGTTCTTAAGACCAAGAATCAAGACTCCTAACCATGGTAAATCATGGCGTGAAATCAAACATAGCATCAAATTAATCTTTGATGTTAATGTCTTAAAAAATTTACCAATTGGTTTATTAACTATATGGCTTGTTTTAACCTCATTCGGATTTATCATCATGTCATATTCTATGAGTTCATATGCCACATCAGTTGGTTTAACATCAGCTCAAGCAAATAACTTAACGGCTTTTATGAATGCTGGACAAGTTGTTGGACGTCCTTTAATGGGTTTAATGGGTGACAAAGTCGGTAGATCAAATTTCACTGTAGTTACATGTTTCTTAATTAGTATATTCTTATTAGGATTCTGGATTAATGCAGTAACTTATTCTGCCCTCATTCCATTTTCAATCCTTATTGGATTAATTATTGCTGTAGGTTCAGTTTTAGCACAATCATTAGCAGTAGATTTGCTTGATAATCAAGATCAATTACCAGCTACTTGGTCTTATATGAATTTAGCTGTTGGTTTAATAGCATTACCATCCGAAGTCATTGGATTATCATTAACCAATTATCATTTAGACCGTCCTTTCTTATATACCCAAATTTTTACTGGGCTGTTATTCTTTTGCTTAGCATTGTTAATGGTTGCAATCAGAAGTTACCTTGTAAAGAAAGAGTTATTAAGAAGAATTAACGGTATCTACCCTGTTGAGGGACCTATTTCAGAATCTGATCTTTCCGGTATTGAATCATCAGATGAAGAAATTAAGAATTACGAATATTACACAAAACTGGGGGTTTACTATTTCTTAGTCAGAACGGTTTATCCTTTAAAAGTTTAATGAGAGTGTATAGCATGTTTTATGAATAGAATTTAATATAATAGAATTTAATATAATTGCATTAGAAACTCTAGGCCTTAGTAAGTGTTATATGACCTTCCTGGTTCCATGATCTCCTATTTTGACTCTGTAATAGTTCTAGACTTAATATATCTTGCGGTAAACCAACTAAATAGTTGAAAGCCACATAATCATGATTTGCCGTGGCATAACTATCAAGCTTGCTTATGGTGAACCTCTTTCATCGACATCTTAACTAGCATCAATGTACTCAAAATCGTTGATAATATTAGCGATGTGTACGTCACCAGCGTATATACAGATTGACTGTCACTCCCACTCTTATCACGTTTATACCATCAAATTATATAACCTAACCCCGCTAAAGTTAAAGATAACTTAGCAATCTCAGCAGATATCATTTCAAAACATTGGTTATCGGAATTAGTCCCTGAAAAGTGATCTCTACACTTTCGCCAAATATTCAAATAAACAGGACATCTTTGTGCCACAGCTGCAATCAACACTAAAACACCTTGCGTAGTGGTTATACCCAAATCTACGAACGTAGTCCGGTCTATTAGGAATAGCATCACTACCTGAAGCAGGATCAATAATAGAAATTCATAGGCTCTCATGATGGATTAAAGTATTCACATAAGTTTACTCAAATTATTTTGCGATATGGCTTGCGTCCTTCATCCTACTGTATCACGCCCCAGCAATGCTACCTTACCATTTAGACACTAAATCTCCCTTAACTTTAATCTACTCCAATTTAAAAAGGAATTCCCCGCCTAGGTGCCGCTAACACTTATATATACTATCAGTGTATAAACCCGTGCATAGATAAGCTCCGCACATCCGCTAATTTGTTCTAAAAGTAGAAAACTTATACCGTCTCAGGATGACTAATCGTGACTCACGGAGTTGGTATAACGATACGCTTGATAGACACTAAACTACCTCAATTGATTTAATTCTTTCTTTACTCTAGTCTGAATTATGACTACCACGTCTGTTTCGAATTCACAGACGTCAGGTCAGAAGATACCTACAGCCGTATCGCAGCCTAAACAATTAGCGGATGAATTAGAATTGGAAGATCTGTGCAATGACTTAAATCTGCAAACCCAAGCACGTACACAATCACAAAATGAAGGGCAGTCACTAAAAGAAGAAGAACCACAAATTGAAATAGAATCAATTGAAAATGAGTCACTGGAACGACCTCCGGATAAAGGATTTGCTTGGATAATTGCAATCATTTGTATGTTGGCCGTATTCTCTACTTGGGGTCCCAACTCGGCTTATGGAGTATTTCTTGATTATTATACCACCCACAAAACGTTTGCCGGCGCTGACATGTATGACTACGCTCTAATTGGTAGTATAGATATGGCTTTGGCTCAGGGGTTAGCACCATTTGCAACCCTAATGTATCAAGTTCTTGGTATGAAACTCACCGTAGGTGTAGGATTGGTGTTCCAGACTGTAGGTTATATCTTGGCTAGTTTTTCCACTAAATTATGGCAATTGTACCTTACACAAGGTCTTCTTGTAGGTGTATCGTTCTGCCTAATTTATATCCCACCCACAGTGATATTGGCATCATGGTTCGAGAAGTATAGAGCATTTGCATTCGGTATTGCCGTAGGGGGGTCAGGGTTAGGTGGTGTGGTTTGTTCATTAGTTGTAGATAAAATGATCCATTTGACAGGTGATCAAAAATGGGCTATAAGAGCATTAGCGTTCATTGCCCTAGTTACAGGGATCCCAGCCATGTTTTTAGGACCAAGAATTAAATCTCCCAAACACGGTACTACATGGCCAGAACTCAAACATAGTACCAAACTAATTTTCGATATAACTGTGCTTAAATCATGGCCCATTGCTATACTTACAATTTGGTTTGTATTAGCGATCCTAGGGTTCATTGTAATGATCTTCTCCCTAAGCTCTTATGCCACCTCAGTAGGGTTAAACCAACGTCAGGCCAGTAATATAACAGCATGTTTAAATGCCGGTCAAGTTTTAGGACGTCCCCTTATGGGTTTGACAGCTGACATGGTAGGTAGAGCTAATTTTGGTATAGTTATTTGTTTCTTGATAAGTGTACTATTATTAGCATTTTGGATCAATGCAGTCACGTATTCTGCCCTAATTCCTTTTGCCGTAGTTATAGGGTTAATCCTTGCTATAGGATCATGTTTAGCCCAAGCTTTAGCACGAGATTTACTTGATTCACCTGACCTTTTACCAGCTACTTGGTCCTATATGAATTTGGCCGTAGGGTGCATAGCATTACCTTCAGAAATTATAGGTTTATCAATGAAGAAAGAACACCTAAAACGTCCCTTCTTATATACTCAAGTTTTCACAGGAACATTATTTTTTTGCTTAGCTTTGGTGATGTTTGTTATACGAAGTTTCTTAGTTAAGAAGGAGTTATTAAGACGGATTAATGTTGCCTATCCCAGTAAAGAGTCTCCGATAGAGAAAAGTACGATAGATATTACTAGTGAGTTCCAAGACACTAAGCTCCGCCAATATGAATATTATACAAGACGGGGAGTCTATTATTTCTTGATCAGATCCGTTTATCCTTTGAAGGTGTGAAGTCATGGTTTATAGTAAAGTTTAATATATGGCACTTCCTTTATTATATATTGGAAGAGATGGTTAATATTGCGTGGTGTTCTAGAAGGGGCACCCTATCGTTCTTAGGTATCGTCATACTCATGGCCACAAAATTTAAATAAATTTTATATATTTCTATATATCTATCACCTTGTGCCACATTGAGCCATCTCAGGTGAGCTAGGTTGCTTTAGTTAATTCTAGACTTAACTTAAAGCTTAGGTTTGCTATCAATTCCTCCAGCTGTAGCTTCTTTATTGATCTCCAATTTCCCATCATATTCCTTTTTATCCTTACCAAAAAACACAACAGTAACAGTTAAATCATCTCTATATCTTCTACTAATAGGATTAGGAATCGATACCAACATTGAAATTTGATCTCTTGATCCACCATTAGAAAGTGCATTTCTAATCAAATGAGTAGAAACATTCTTATCATCAAGTAAATAACTTGAACCTAAAGGTCTAGTTTTTCTAAAAGGTTTCTTTGAAGTTTTATCACCTGAAACATCATGAACTTCAGGTAATTGATTTTCTTTTGATCCAAAATAACTCCAGAATGATTTTTGTGGTTTGAACATTTTTTCCCTTTCCATCCATTTAACAACCAATCCAATGATTTCCTCATTTGATAACATTTCATATAAACCATCAGATGCCATTACTAAGAAATCATTTTGTTCAGGATTGATTTTGGTGGTGGTGATGACAGGTTCGGCAGTGACATATGGAGGAGATTTTAAGTTCTGTGGTAAAGATTTACCAAAAAATTGTTTATAAATTCTAGATTGAATTGATGCTGGTAATTTATACCTACAATCTCCAAAAGCTCTAGTAGGTTCTAAACTTCCTAAAACCCTACCGTTTTTAATGACGTTTCCTTCATCAGGATGTTCACTAATAATTCTAGCCACTTCAGTAGGATTCGAACCGGTTTGGTCAATACTTAACTGTTTGACAGTCCATTTATTATCTTTAAATGATCCTAATAAAGCTCTTGAATCACCAGTTACAGCCACTTTTAAAATCTGAGAATTGGTATCATAGAAACTCAACAAAGCACATGACCCTGATAATGCAGGCATTAATAATTCTGCGGCTTGTACTTTATTATTACTATTCAAAAGTTTCTCAATATTCTTATTAACAATTTCATGATCTAATTTCAAGAATCCATTCTTAATGGCTTGATCAACTGTACTACTATTAGGAACGTATCTCAAATTGTCTTCAGCAGGTTTGAAAATAGTTGCAAATTCTGCAATCACATAACTAATTAATTGATCTCTTAATTTACTACTAGTAGTCCAACCACCATGTCCATCAAATACTCCGAAAAACATCCAATCTGTAGTGGTTTTGACATTATTATCTTGAATGATTGGCACTTGAACAATTTCTTCTGATCTATCATCTTCAATAGGTGAATTGGATGGTAATTGACATACATCATAACGTAATACACCTTGTCCTCTATCTACAAAATAACTCTCTTCATATTGTCTTAATTTAGAACTAACTTGTTCTTCATTAAGTATGAATACTCCTTCTTTATGTTGTTGATGACCTATAGAGAAGTTTTGACTAATTGAACTTTGAGTATAAAGTTCATTAGGGTTTTTGTTAGGGTTACCTGTTCCAGTACTAGAACTAGCACTAGATCCAGCACCAGAACCTGTACCGGAACCAGCACCACCTACTCCAACACTAGAGGCACCTTCCAATCCCTTATTGAAAATCTTACTATTCAACCCATTCACCGTATCTAAATTATAATAATTTGATTGATTAAGAGCAATAAATGATCCTACTATTATAACTCCGGAGATAATTGCGGTATTCTTCCGTTTGATTCGGGCCTTTTTTTGAACTGTCAGTTTCAATAATTCATTGTTAAGTGTTTTGGTGGTTGATAAAAGGTGTTTGGGGATTTTATTGGCGATGTATAATCGTGGTTTAATTGAAAGCACTAACATCCTTGTTGAGCAATTCGCACCCCTTACCGAGCGATAGCGAGAAAGGGTAGCTGTGAAATACGAGGTCTGCTTTAGGTTTAGGTAGTGCTTGAATAGGTATTTGTAGAGTCTATTTGATGGTTCTTGAATTGTTTTGAGTTGACTAATGGTGTTTGGGGTTTTTTTTTTGACTCTTTTAGCTCAAAATTGAGTTCTAATTAGTGTTCTTAGTCCTAAACGATAGAGAAACACGGCATTACTCTACCAAGTCTCTCTTTATATTAAAAAGGAATTACCATTAACATGAGAAATAATGAATCACATTTTCTTTGACCTTGAATCCCAATGGTGGCAGAAACTATAAACGTATTAGGCTCTCTAACTTAGCTCTATGGCCATAATATCAGAATAACTACCTTTGATATATATGAAAGCATAACCCATTTCCTTTCACCCATTTCCTTTTCAAGTGCCACCGATCAACAAGCAACTTCATATAACCATAAACAAAGTAGCTTCCATACCACATGGTATCTACAACTGATAACACTAAATTTCGCAGCCAAAATACATTATGAAATAACGTGTTTGTGTCACTTAATTTTATCTGAATCTTGATTTTGTGGTCAATACTTTCCGTTTATGTTGATTTATGTCATTTTGTGGTTTGTAGTGGTCTGTTTGTGTCAATAAAAAATTTTGGAATAAATTTTCCATAATTAGTTTAAAATTTCTATCAACTCTAAAATAATGTAATTTTTACAGATTCAAGTCAAAACGAAATTTATGAAAAAAATTGAAAAAATTAAAAATAAATTAAGGGTAGAGTAGAACAGGTTACAGATAGACTTATTAGAGGGTTAAGACTAGTAAGGGAGGTTTACCGTATGTTAAGAATAGTTAATGGGTACTACTAGAAAAAGACATGAGAATCACGATTCACGGTAGGGTAGAAAATTTCAAACTTCAAAAGGGAACCAAGCCTATAGTATAAAACAATGACAAGACTCTAACGACAGCTAGTTTACTATAGCTAGTTGAACCACACTAATAATCCACTCAGAGATATGAGAATTCAGAGTCCAATATTAATAGGTAACTTCACTTCACCTAACCTCACCTTAGTTCAGTCAAATCAAGTTTAGTTCGCTCTATATTCCAGTCTATATATTAAGTACAAATCCTGATAGTTGCAATACACAACCTAGAGCATTTATATACCTAAAAAACTTAAGCAGCAATGGTAACTTCAACATCGACACCTGGTTCAATAGTAATTTGAGTAATTCTCTTAACAATTGAAGCTGGAGCTTGTAAATCAATAACTCTCTTGTGGATTCTCATTTCATAAGTATCCCAAGTTTTAGAACCTTCACCATTTGGAGTTTTTCTGGTGGTAATTTTTAAAACCTTAGTTGGCATTCTAACTGGTCCTTTCTTGATGATATCAGATTGGTTAGCATTTCTGATAATGTTAGCAGAAACTTTTTCTAATTGTTTAACTTTGGTAGAAGTTAAAGTGATTCTGATTTTGTGGATTTCTTGTTCTTGTTCTTGAACTTTTTCTTTGTTAATGGTAGACATGTTTAATGAATTATTAGTTGAAATTTTTTATTTTTCAGTTGAGTGAAGATGAAGTGAGAGAACGTCGTGCGATGGTCAGGGTTTCGATTTTTGTGTGAGAATATGACAGTCTAGGTCATGTGATGTATTTTGGGGCGCACTGTATGCGGCGATTACTACTTTGATATCTATTCTATTAGCTATTTACATTTGATACACTTAGGCTTTAATCTCCTTGGAAAGCCCTGATAAAACCTTATCAAATAACTTCCCCTCTTCTTCACTACTAAATCCACTGGTACACCATCTAATCTTCCCATTACCATCAACAAAGTATATATATCCACTACAAGTATTATCACAGAATAACTGTTGCTTGATATCAAATGGTAGGAGACTCTCAGGTAAGATGAAATAATTATCTCTCCTTTGTTCAGGAAGTTGTTTCATAATCCCCGAACTCATAAGCTTCACCATAGAACTCTTCAACCAACCTTGAGGGATGTTTAAATCAATCATCTGACATTTTGGGTACTGGGATTTGAACTCAGTGTACTGACGCAGATAATCAATGGTACCATTTTTGAAGTAACTATTAACACAATTTTCACCACTTTGGGTCAGATATATCCTTACCAAGCTGATTTTACCTTTGAACAAGTCGAATAATTCTGTGGACTTCCCAGTGATGGTTTTACTGACGAAATTAGGGAAATATAATGATTTTTCACTCTTAAAGTATGAGATAGGTGACTTGAAAATCTTCCCGTTTGTGTTTGTGAAAGATTTGGATTCATACATGGGGGAATGTTTCAAATCATGATCCAATTTTTGTTGTCTTAACTCTTTAGCATCTGACGAGAACACATCAAAGTCATAAGTTGATTTGAGTTTAATTGGTTGTGGTAGACCAAATGGTCGGTTGATGGTAATTGATTTGGCTAAGGGAGGTTTACTTGTTTCCGATATGGTTTTGAGGAATCTAGGTACTTTCATTATAGATTTTGGTGGTTTATTTGGGGTTTATTTGAGTATGAACGGTGTATTTAGGCCCTTTATAATGTATGGACTAAAGTATGAACTATCGCACTATCGCACTATTGCACTGTCAATAGACCCAGCGAGAGTGTCGCGGTAGTCTCGCCCTAAACACCAGGCCCCCTCGCACTGAACTTCTCACAAACTTTGGGCTGGCTGGCCTGGGTCGATCAACTTCACTCGCGCCTGGTTGTGCTCATTCAACATGTCCATACAACTACAAAACGGATTAGCAAATAAATCCTTTGATCATCTTCTAGAAGATCTTCTTGTTAGATTCATAATCAACTCCCCCAATGAAGACTTATCGTCGGTAGAAAGAGTTCTCTTCCAAGTTGAAGAAGCTCAATGGTTCTACACTGATTTCTTAAGACAAATTTATCCAAATTATCCAAACCTTAAAATGAAAGGTTTTGCTCCTCAAATCTTACAGAAATGTCCACTTATTTGGAAATGGGGGAATGCCAATGATGCTGTATCGGTATTCGGGAAATACAAGGGTACCATACCGGTAAGAGGAATTGTATTACTTAATCAAGACCTTAGTAAAGTTGTTCTTGTAAAGGAAGCTGGTAGGAATTCATGGTCTTTTCCAAGAGGTAAAATATCTAAGGATGAAGCGGATATGGATTGTGCCATCAGAGAAGTCGAAGAAGAAACAAGTTTTAATGCTAAAGGGTATATCAATGAAAATGATCTGATTGAAAGATCAATTCAAGGTAAAAATTACAAACTTTATCTCGCCAGAGGGATTCCCGAAGATTTCAATTTTGTACCACAGGTCAGAAATGAAATTGAAAAAATCGAATGGGTCGATATTAAAGTATTACAAAAACTTATCAAGACTAATCCTAATCATTATTTCTTAATCCCATCATTAATCAAACCAATAATTAGATGGATCAATGAAAGAACCGGTGTCAATGAAGCCGAGTTAATGTTAGAAGCTGAAACCAAATTAAAGGCTCTTTTAAGTATTGGCGGAGTCCAACAACCTGAACCAATTGTGGGTAATTCCGATGCTGGTAGAGAATTACTTGATCTTTTACAAGGAGTTAAAGTCAAAGTTAGTGAAACTGAAGGTGAAGAAAATCAAATTGAAACCATTAGTGTTTCAAAGGCTATGGCTGCACCTTATGCTCATTTAATGGAAGATAAATCATTTGTTCCTGTATTCCCTTATCAATCTGATTTACCTATTACTGGCGATGGAAAATCTAAGGAATTTTTATCGATCCTTAGTAGTAGAACCCCACAACCTAGAGAGGTGATCGAAAAGAGAAATGAGGATACTTTGAAGAACAAGGCCAAGGCCAATGAGTTGATGAAGTTATTCCAAAGACCATCTCAACCAAATTCTCATCAAGGATCAGAACAACCTTCGTATAATGCCACACCAGAACCTGAACCACAACCAGGAAAAGTATCAATTTTAAAGAAGGATGTCCCATCAGGTAAACAATCTCCAGCCAATGATTTATTGGATTTATTAAGACGTAAAGATTCAAGTCCTGCCCCAACTAGGGACTCTCCAGCATCGAATTCCAAGTCAAAATCCCACGAAAGATCTGCTGACTTATTGAATCTTTTGAAGAAACCAAAACCACAAGAACAAACTCCTGAACCTGTTTCTGAATACCATACACCAGAGCCAGAAATTCATCAACAACATGCAGAACCAGCTAATGATTTATTAAGAATGTTAAGAAAGCCACAAACTCAAGAGACTCAACCTCAGGAGGCACCACAAAACCAGGAGGCACCACAAAACCAAGAAGCATCAAATGATTTGTTGAATATGTTAAAACTGCCCAAAGAACAAAACTCTAATTCCCCTTCAAACGATTTACTTGGGTTATTAAAGAGGGATGAGGTAAAAGAATCTGCCCCACAAGCTGTACCAGAGCCTGAAACAATTCCAGAATCTGCCCAACCTATAACCTCAAACCAAGATGAATTCGAAGACTTTGAAGACTTTGAAGATTTTGATGAACTCAACAATGAAATTCATGCCACTGCTCTTGATGATTACGAAGATTATGAAGATTATGAAGATTGCCAAGAAGAAGAGGAAGGTGAAGGAGAACAACAACAACAACAGCAGCAACAACAACAACAGCAGCAGCAACAGCAACAACAGCAACAGCAACAACAGCAACAGCAACAACAGCAACAACAACAACAACAACAACAACAACAACAGCAGCAATACCAACAATACCAACAACAACAATACCAACAACAAGAACAACAACAAAATTTACCTCCTCAAAACTATCAACAATATCAACTGCCATATCAACAATATAATGAGCATCAACAACCACAAGTCCCAAGGTCACAAAGCTCAGGTCCTTCTAAAGGAAATTTCCGTATTTTGAAACCAGGTGAAACTTTAGGAAATGATACATCAGCATCCAACGATCTTTTGAAATTACTTCATAAGAATCCGTCATATAATGATTCACACCAAGCTCCAGAAGTTCAGCCTTCACAACCACAAGCACCATCACAACCACAAGAAAGTAAAGAATCTCCATCAAAGAGTTTACTTAATTTATTGAGGTCACCAACTGAATCACCAGCTCCATCTAAACCTGTAACTAAACCGTCAGCTGCCAATAGTTTGCTTAGTTTATTAAAGAGACCAAGTAATGCATAATCTGTACATTAGTATGCACTATATAGACATGATACATTGTACTAATATACATATCTACACTATTTACTATATTACACTATACTACACTAAAATACACACACATATTCACAAAAAATCATTCATTTTTGACATTTTTGGTTTAAGTCTTTTCTTTACAACTTTTTTAGATGTCTTGACTGAACTAAATACGTTCCTCTCTTCCCTAGGCTTCTCCTTATCCTTAAAGCTCTGTGGTTGAGGCTTGATATCTAATTCATTATTAAGGATAAGAACAGAAGTTGAGGAATTATTCCGCCAAGATCTGTCACGGTTGATCAGAATATAAGTGGCCATTGTCTCAGCTGAATCAAATCCATATTTTTCATCATGGATCATTATATCAATCAAAACTCCTGGGCCAGTAAATTGAGGTAATTGACTACTTAGAGTCCGTCTTAGATATTGATAAGTAGCTGCAAGTGGTTTCTCTTTCAAATAATTATAAACATCAGTCGAGTGGTTATGAAGTTCCCATTGACCTGTGAGGATCTTGGGTCCGTGGAGATTAAATTCTTCAGTAGTAAGTAAATCACAAATCACTAACGATAAATTGGAAGGTTGGCTTAAAATACTCTTGATACCTTCTTTAGTGACGTTACGACACTTTGCCAATTTTAAAACCCTTAATTCACTCATTTTCCCATCACCAAGGGCCATCTTCAAAAAATGAAGTACACCATCATCTATGACATCATTATTAGACAAATCAAGGGCCACTAAACGAGGAATTTTGAAAATTAACATAAACTGGTCACGACTAAGGAATGACCCTGATTTTGAAAGGTCAAGCAACACTGAATTTCGAAACTTTAACAGGTTCAAGTTAATCACTAAATCATTCAATCTGATGTTACTAAAGAAATTCTCAATTCTATGATTTGGTCCTACCACTAAACGATCTAAACTTCTCTGCCTTATATCCATAAGTTCACTCAATGGTTTCAATACATACACTACCCCATCAATTCTTACCGTAGAAGAGCCATGACACTTGAATTTGCCTTTGAACTTTTCAAATTTAGCAAACTCACAAAACACTCTAAAACTATCAGTGCCATATTCAAGTATACAGGTCCATAACTTCTTAAAGGTTGGCTCACTCAACGCTGCCAACATCAGTCTGGTCAATTGATGTGACTGCTGTGCCAATACTCTTGAGCAAAGAGCCGTTAATGAGGGAATCCCTACAACAGGTGAATTATTAGGCTCAAATATTGGTATTGTGTCTAACCATGGGTAATAAGATTGTGAGGTTGAATCAAGAACTGAGGAGTCCAGTACACCAATTCTTTTGAAATTAACAACTGGGTTAGGCGTTGGTTTATAAAATTGACGTTGCTGACGTTGTTGTTTCAGATATTTTCTTCTTTTTGTGTACTTCATGGGTTATCAGGCCTCTAACCCAGTGCGATTTATGTCTATGAGATTTTAGAGACAAAACCTCATCTCATCTCATAGATTACAACGAAACTACAATGAAATTAGATACAACTCATATGCGGTACCTTACCGCCGATGATTTCAGAGTTCTTCAAGCTGTTGAGTTAGGATCTAGAAACCATGAATTAGTTCCAACTCAAATGATCCATTCTATAGGAGGATTAAAGAATCCTAATGCTACTAATAGAGCTATTGGAGATTTAGCTAAATTGAAATTATTAACAAGACTTAGAAATGCCAAATATGATGGGTTCAGAATTACTTATACCGGTTATGATTATCTTGCCCTTAGATCTATGTTGAACCGTGAAACCCTTTACTCAGTAGGGACCACTATAGGTGTAGGTAAAGAATCTGATATTTATTCAGTAAGTGATACCAAGGGCCAACAAAAAGTGTTGAAAATTCATAGATTAGGAAGAACTTCATTCAAAACTGTTAAGAATAATCGTGACTACCTTAGGAAACGTCAAACTTCCAATTGGATGTATTTAAGTAGATTGGCTGCAAATAAAGAATATGAGTTTATGAGAATTCTATATGATAATGGGTTCATTATCCCTGAACCATTTGATTGTTCCAGACATTGTGTTCTTATGGAATGGATCCAAGGAACCACAATGAAGCATTTAAAGACCCACCCAAATTATAAGAAATTATATTGTGATTTGATGTTATTTATAGTGAAATTAGCTAACCATGGATTGATCCATTGTGATTTCAACGAGTTCAATATTATTATCAGAGACAACGGTGAGTTTGTGGTTATTGATTTCCCCCAATGTGTATCTATACAGCACGTTGATGCTGAGATGTATTTCGATAGAGATGTTCAAGGAATCAGAGCTTTTTTCGAAAAGAAGTTTAGGTATAGTCCTGAGCATGATGATACAATGTTCGATACTGATGGGTATGGTGAAGGATATAAATATGGATACCCAAGATTTAAGGATATCAAGAGAGAGAAAGAATTGGATGTAGAAGTCCAAGCTTCAGGGTACGTTAAGAAGGATAAGAGGAAAGAGAGTAGAGACTTAGAGTTGGCTGTTAGAGGTATGAGGGAGGATCAGGATGAAGAAGAGGGTCAAGAACATGAGGAAGATGATGACGAAGAAGAAGAAGACGAAGAGGACTATGATGATGAAGAGGAATATGATGATGATGAGGACGAAGAAGACTATTCTGAAGAAGAGGACTTTGATACACCAAACCCTAAGGAAGACACAGAAGAAAATGAAAAAATCATTGAAGCACTTTCAAAAGGCACAAAAAACCTTAAAATGGATAAATTGGGTAATTATATTTTAGAGTAGATTAAATAAAACTGTATATAAACCGATTGACTATACACCCCATTGTTTACACACTATTTACGAGGCTTTCACCTTTTATTAAATACCCTTAAACTTAACGAGTTGACATACCTTTGGTAACAGCTCTCTTTAAAGATAATTCAGCTTTTCTGAAATCATCAGTTGATGAATCTTCAACTTCTAAAGCAGCTAAAGCTTCAGATAAAGCAGTTTCAATCTTATCTTTAGCAGATTTCTTTAATTTAGCGGATAAGACAGGATCAGTAATGGTTGATTCAACAGAAGCAACGTAAGCTTCTAATTTTTGTTTTTGTTCGTGTCTCTTGGCGAAAGCATCATCAGAAGATTTGAATTTTTCAGCATCTTCAATCATTTTTTCAATTTCATCAGAAGATAATCTACCAATAGAGTTAGAAATAGTAATGTTAGCAGATCTACCAGTTGATTTTTCAACAGCAGTAACCTTTAAGATACCATTAGCATCAACTTCAAAGATAGCTTCTAAGACTGGTTCACCAGCTTGCATTGGTGGGATGTTCTTTAAATCGAATTCACCTAATAAAGTGTTTTCAGTACAGTTAACACGTTCACCTTGGTAGACTGGGAATTGAACGGTAGTTTGGTGATCAGCAACAGTTGTGAAAGTTCTTCTTTTGATAGTTGGAACAGTGGTATTTCTTGGAACAACTGGAGCGAAAACATTACCTTGCATAGCAACCCCTAATGATAATGGGATAACATCTAATAATAATAAATCTTTGGTATCTTCGTTAGTTGATTGACCAGTTAAGATAGCACCTTGAACAGCAGCACCGTAAGCAACAGCTTCATCAGGGTTAATAGATTTTTCTAATTGTTTACCATCGAAGAAGTCAGATAATAATTTTTGGACTTTTGGAATTCTGGTAGAACCACCAACTAAGACAACTTCATCAACTTTAGATTTGTCAATTTTAGCATCTTTTAAGACTTGTTCAACTGGGTCTAAAGTAGATTTGAATAAAGCAGAGTTGATATCTTCGAATCTAGCTCTGGTAATATTAGCTGAGAAATCTTCACCTTCGAATAAGGAATCAACTTCAACAGTGGTTTGAGTAACAGATGATAAAGTTCTCTTTGCTCTTTCACAAGCAGTTCTTAATCTTCTTAAAGCTCTAGCATCACCTGAGATATCTAAACCAGTTTTCTTTTGGAATTCTTTTTTGAAGTGTTCTAATAAGTTGGTATCGAAATCTTGACCACCTAAATGGGTATCACCAGCAGTAGCTTTAACAGTGAAAACACCACCAGTAATGTTTAATAATGAAACATCGAAAGTACCACCACCTAAATCGAAAATTAAGACATGTCTTTCTTTATCAGATTTACCAGCACCTAAACCGTAAGCAATAGCAGCGGCAGTTGGTTCGTTAATGATTCTTAAAACGTTTAAACCAGAAATAGAACCAGCATCTTTAGTAGCTTGTCTTTGAGCATCATTGAAATAAGCTGGAACGGTAATAACAGCTTTTTCAACTTTTTTACCGATTTTAGCTTCAGCAATTTCTTTCATTTTGGTTAAAACCATTGATGAAATTTCTTGTGGTGAGAAGGTTTTTGATTCACCTAAGTATTGAACTTCAATTAATGGGTTACCATTGGAGTCAATAACTTTGAATGGCCATGATTGGATATCTTTTTGAACGGATTCATCATCATAAGCTCTACCGATTAAACGTTTAGCATCGAAAACAGTGTTAGCTGGGTTTAAAGCGGCTTGATTTTTAGCAGCATCACCAATTAATCTTTCTTCATCATTGAATGCAACGAATGATGGAGTAACTCTGTTACCTTGTTCGTTAGCAATAATTTCAACTGCTGAATCGTAAGTAGCAACACATGAATAAGTGGTACCTAAATCGATACCGATAGCACCTTGGAAAACACCTTCAGCCATTTTGTCTTTTTAATAAGTGTAAGTGAAAATTTTGAAAAATTTTTCACCATCTCTTAAGTGAGAAAAAATTTTCAACTTGTTACCCGGAGAGGAATAGGTACCTAACGGTGCGGTACCACAAGGTACTAACGTTTGGTCCGCTATACAGGTCTGAGCTTTTCTTCCAATGGTACTAGAATAATGAGGAGTTATATTTAGGGGTTATTTGATTGTAAAAATTTGAGGAGTTGTATTAATATCGATTACTAAAGAAATATGACCCATTCAGTTCAATTGGGGTTCCTGATGCCGATTATATGCGGTAGTGGTTCAAATGGCTGCAAATGGTTGCAAAATTCTATTATCATGTGAGTATCGATTATCTCTTTAATCTTGTCGTTATTAGTCTAAAAGCATGGTTAACTTTTTCTTGACTACCGAATAGCTTTACGGACTGTGGTATTCTTTTTTTACCCAGTACGACCAATTGATTTGGAGAGATTGGCATTATAACAACTTTACATCCAGATTGATTTCTAATGAATTCAAGATATTTACCATTTTCTCCTAACAACCTACTTACTTCCAGTTTATTTAAATGAAGTAATTTAGTGACACTTTGTACTGGTTTCAATACACTTATCGAAATCGGTCTGGTTTTCAAATCATCAATTGATTGTAAAATAGGTTCTCGCCTTATACCAAGAATCTTATTTGGTTCATTATTGATTAGTATCAATTCACTTATTAAAGGATGAATATTCTCTTGATGAAGCACTACATCAACCAAGTACCCATTATACCCAGTTGGAATAAATGTTATATCATCCGTTTCGAGGATATTGATGTCACTTAATTTGTGAACACTCTCCTTAGAAATCACAAGAGTTATATAGTCACTGGTATTCAATTGTTGCATCATTATGATATATAAGATTTCCATTAATTCTTGCTTAGCACCTTTGATCTCCATTTGCCAACTACCCATTCCTCGTTTATGACAACGAATTTGACTCTTCCCAGGTTCTGATTCCACTAACGGATGTTTATCATCAATCTCAATCAAAGATCCGACCACAATCTTCAATGGAATAGCAATACTAACAATGAATTGATCAAGTTTCAAACGTTGTAAATAATCTTCATCACTCTCATTTTGATCCCATATAAAATTCAACTCTTTTCTATCTTCCAAAAGTTCCCCTGCCAGTCTAGAAGTTAAAAACTTACGTCCTTGGCCTCTAATTGGCTTTCCAGGTACAGATTTGGGTACTCCAGATGGTTTACAAGAACTTTCTGACATTTTAAAATGGTTGCAAAAATAAGCGCTATCAGAAAAAATGATTTTGTGCACCTTCGTGATATTTATACTACACACTGAATATATAGTTCACGATTCCTATTTAAGCGCCTCAATTCCTCTAATCTCTTACCAACTATTTAAGAGCCATCTGAGCATCATCTGGTGGGTCTAGCGCCATTTGATAATGCTAGTCTTAAAACCTTACTAACTAATAGCAAATCATTTAATCAATCTTCTAAAATAATAATACAAAAACCTATATTGGTGGATTGTTTGGATCATCATAACCCTGTCATTCCTCAACCTATCAAATACATCATAAATAGGATCAGGTTGCTTAAATAGGTCCTTATGATGATATAAATAATCCATGGCAATAAAGGTTCCAGTTCTACCAACACCAGCAGAGCAATGAACTATAGGTACTTGGATTTGATGTTTGTTTAGAGCTTGCCTCATATCAATCAGGATCTTGAGCAATGAATCAGGATTTTGAGGCACTCTTGCATCCTCCCAGTTATGATAATAGTAATGGTATACGGTCTTGGTGATATTCCCCAGGGTGAGAGTTAAGGAACTGAGAGTATACTCATCATGTTCCTCAACACTTTTAGATTCGATAGACAACTCAGGCAAATTGATATTCATGTTGTCTTCATCCCTTTTCATAGATCTAAGATCCAATTTTCTATTACCAATAGGCCAATAACATGCACATTTTTGTATACCTCGTTCTACTAAAGGTGTTATCATCATTATAAGAATATTAGATTCTTGACGTTTTTCAGCCTCATTAAAACACATGGACCAAAACTGATAGATTGTATTGGAAGTAGGACCTTGACTAGCTATGTACCTGAAGTCATTTAAGTTTATATATGACGCGTTAATATAATCAGATCCTTGACTAACAGGTAGATGAACTCGATTCTTATCCCAAGGAAATACGTTGCTATAACGATTTCTACCAGCATTTATATTATCAGTACCAGAATCAATAGACCATTCCCCAATGGGACGTGACAACCTTTGATACTCTTGTTTTTGAATATAACTGAAGTTTTCAGCAATCGATCTATCAGATAAATCAATCCATTGCTTCATATCGCAGTTATAATTAGTGCGAGCAAGAGATGGCCAAAGATAAAGACATGACTATAGACATATATTTTAAGCTAATACACCGTTTTCTAATCTTTTAGCAATGACATCATCATCATCAGTTAAAACACCAGCAGTCTTTAAGACTTTAGAAGTATTGGTAACTACCAGGTTCAAATCAATTGAATTTACAGGTTTATTGAATTCTACAGTTTTGATCCATTCATTAGCATCTTCTTTAGTATAATCCAAATTGGTAGCAATATGAGTAGTTGCTTCATCTTGATTTGCCCAGAAATATTCAATTCCTTGGTCAATTGCCTTTAAGAAATTATCAATATCAGATTTGTTAGTTTCAAGTAATTTGGAATTACAATTGATAACCCACGATGGCCATGGAGTATAAATTTCACCAATCTTTTTGATTTCCTTAGTATCGTAATACTTTTTAGATGTGAAATGTTCCCACATGAAGGCATCACTATTTTCTAATTCATTATCACCACCTAACTTCAAATTAACAGAATCTCTTAAATTTTTGAAATTAGAAAGAATTGGCCAACCAGAGAAGAATGGTTCTTTGAATTTTTCAGTTAATCCTAATACGAAACTCATAATATAAGAACCTGATCCAATTCTTGAAATTCCAATTTTCTTACCTTGTAAGTCTTTCAAGTTGTTGATATCAGATCTTTCATATCCAGTACTAACAGCCCAACACAAAGGTGATTTGACATAAGTACCGATCAATTTATAATGTTCATTACCTTTAGCAATATCACTGATAAAAGCTTCAGTTAATCCAATAGCGATATCAACTTCATTGGAATTTAACAATTTAATGAGTCTTCCACTACCTTCAATTACTGGTACAAATTCCACTGTGACTTTAGCTGTTTTATAAAACCCTTGGGATTCGGCTAAGAATAATGGAGTAGAGAAATGCTCTGGGATATATGCTACTTTCAAGTGGACCATGTTAGTGAGTTTTCGCACATCACCATCAGCTCTTCATCTACGGTCCCAACGGATCTATAGAGGATTCATTCATAGCTATGTACCTTGATTCAGACAGAGATTTGTAAAACTTCTAAAAATCAAGCTCGTAGAAATTTCAAAGCCTGTATCCAGTAAAGAATTTCCTGAATACTATTACAGCATAGAATACACAAAGACACTAGTAAATAAGAGATCACGGCCCAGTCCTTTATTAACAACATGAACTACTATTTGATTCTACAGGTTGAGTTGATAAATCAATTCTAGCTTCATTAGGTTTGCTGACTTCAACATTAGCAGCATCAGGAATCTTTGAACCTATACCAATGAAAACTTCATTAACATTATGGGAAGTCTTTGCACTTGTTTCAAAGAATAATAAACCTTCTTCTTCAGCTAATTTCTTACCTTCTTCTTCACTGACCTTTCTTAAATTATCTTCATTATCATTATCACCTTCAACTAAATCATATTTATTACCAACAAGTGCAATCGTTATATCTTTTGAAGCTTGCTCATGTAATTCTTTAACCCAATGTCTAGCTTTTAAAAAAGATGCAGGTTTTGTAATATCATAAACAACTAATGCTGCTTGAGCATTTCTATAATACATTGGAGCTAATGAGGCAAATCTTTCTTGACCTGCTGTATCCCATATTTCATATTTGATGACCTTATCACCTATTGTACATTTTTGAGTTAAGAATGCTGCACCAATTGTTGGTTCTTTATTCTCTTGGAAATCGTTAGAAACGAACCTTAAAACAAGAGAACTTTTACCAACGGCTGCTTCGCCTAGAAGTACTAATTTAATGGCTTTTGGTGGATTTGGGAAACTCATGATGTAGCGTTATAGCCTAATTTAGGGATCATTTTCGTGCTCATTTATGGTGGTAGGGACACGTAATTTTGCCATATATTTTTAACATATTATACATCTATATATTTGCTACACTATTTTCCCCCAATGCTTTCAATGTCTATACCAGAGCCACCATTATATACCCACATCCTAGAAATTGCAATACAAATTATCGGAGAGTTGCAATCCAATACTCACACTCATAAACATTCTTAGCTAATGATCTACTATCAGTAGCATAAACCGTCTTGACCTTTTCATGAACAACATTGAAATAACGCCCTACTAAGTTAAGCAAGTCCTCTTTTGATAATTCCAAACCTTTATACATTGTTTGTTGAGGGCCATTCTCCGTATGTCGTAAAGTCACTGTATAATCATCTTCAAAATGCCATTGTAGAGGACCGAAATTGATCCAAAATCCACCAGTGTCTATGATATATCGTATTGTCTTTATATACTCAATTATATCAGGACTAGTATCAATAAAGAAGCATGTTGCTACTACATCATATTTAGAGTTAGATAATCGTGTGAACTTATTTTCAGCCAGGTAAAAATCACCGATAGCTAAATCTGGAGGTCCATATATATCCACAAATGAACCACCAACCATACTCAAATCTTTAAGGTCTAATTTATCTTTAAGTTTGGCCCTATGATTAAGATTATCAGGAACTACTATAGCTCTAACTTGATCTTCTCTTGAGTTGACATTACTGAGTTTGTGTAAGAATGGATAAACCATATAAGTTTGATCACAAAAGTTTAAGAAGAATTGATTCAAGATCATTACATGGTACCCAAACTCGTTACCTTCAACATCATACCCTTCACAATTCAAATCATAGATAAATCTCCCCAATCCACAACCTGGTACAAGAACTTTAGTATTCAGCCTGGTGTAAACATTAGGATATAAAGAATTTAAACCAGAGATCATTTTCTTAAAGCATGTATCTCTTTCTTCTTTACCTTCATCACTCCATTCTCTCATAACTTGCAAGAGTAAACTTCGTACTCTGTCAAATCCATGATCTGTGGGAGATTCCCAAGCGGTTGGATCGATTCCTACCCCCCAATTGTAGCCCACGGTGGTAGCTACTGTTTGGAGGAATTCCATATTCTTATTTATACAGTGTTGGATCTTGCTAGTATGGGAAGTGTACCAAGGTAATAATTCATTCTCTTCATCAGTGAACGATTCATGACGTATAGACCTAGGTTTAAGGATCTTCTCATATTGATATTTGTAAAAGTAATAGAATTCCAGTAGAGCCCTGGTTAAAGATTTAGTCTCTTCCGAAGGTTCACTCATGGACTTTAGGTTTGACTTAGTCTGAGGTTAATCTTCGCACCTATAATTATTCACTAATGACTGAGGTTAATAAAGAATTATTGGCTCCTAATAATGAATTAACTTGGGACCTTTTGGACTTATTGGATACCCATGAGTTCAAACCTGAACCGTTCATTGATGGACTCTTTAATACTCCAAAACCAATCGGTCGTACTACATTTAGATTTAAACGTTCAGGTATAAATGGTGAGATTGATTCATACCAAGAAGAGATTAAATTAAGTGAAATTGATAATGCAAATTCATCCAATTCACTTTCTATGAACCGTCAATTCAATAACAAGTCCGACTCCATTAAAGGGAAAACGAGTTATCTACCATTTCAACCAGGTGGATTAGTTGATTCTAAATTTGGTAAAGATGATACTCAATTTCTACACAAAGACCAACATGGATTATTTGATATACCGCCAGGGTTTGAAAGAGGATTGAATTTGGAAGCCTTAATTGATGATGTAGTTGATTTGGACGAAGTTGAACACGAGGAGGAAGAAACCCCAAAGACTGTAGATAATATAACAGAACCCTTATCCAATCTCAGAGTTGAGGAAACATCTAATGACCTCCCTTTCGATACCAATGAAATCGACGGTATAGTTCCTATTGATTACTTCTCTATACGTCAAGAGATGGCTAAAGAAAAAGAGTATAAAAAGGATTGGGCTCATGTTGTAGATTTAGACCACAGAGTTGAAGATTTCGAAGAAGTCGTACCGAACATGGCCAGAAAATGGCCGTTCCAATTGGATACTTTCCAACAAGAAGCTGTTTACCATTTAGAACAAGGAGATTCGGTTTTCGTAGCAGCCCATACATCAGCTGGTAAAACAGTTGTAGCTGAATATGCCATTGCTATGGCTAATAGAAATATGACTAAAGCTATTTATACTTCACCAATTAAAGCACTTTCTAATCAAAAATTCAGAGATTTCAAAGAAACTTTTAAAGAAATAGATGTAGGTTTAATTACAGGGGATGTACAGATCAATCCTGAAGCCAATTGTTTAATCATGACTACGGAAATTTTAAGGTCAATGTTATATAGAGGAGCAGATTTAATCAGAGATGTAGAGTTTGTCATTTTTGATGAAGTTCATTATGTTAATGATATTGATCGTGGTGTGGTTTGGGAAGAAGTCATTATTATGTTGCCAGACCACGTGAAATATATTTTATTGTCAGCTACCGTTCCTAATACATTTGAGTTTGCCAATTGGGTAGGAAGGACTAAACAGAAGGATATTTATGTTATATCAACTCCAAAGAGACCTGTACCTCTAGAAATTTCAATTTGGGCCAAGAATGATTTATTTAAGGTGATCGATGCTAATAGGAAATTCCTGGAAATCGAGTTTAAGAAACACAAAGAAGCTCTAGAGGGAAGTGGTAAGAAAGAAGCACCTAATGTTGTCATGGGAACTGGGCTGAGAGGTGGAAAAGGTGGTAGTACAAGAGGAGGGAACCGTGGAGGGTCTTCAAGAGGAGGACCTTCTAATAGGGGAGGCCCAGCTAATAGAGGAGGCCCAGCTAATAGAGGAGGCCCAGCTACAAGAGGAAGAGGTAATTTCAACAAAAGTCTTATTAGTAGAGATGGACCTAACAAAAATACCTGGACTAATCTTGTACAATACCTTAAGAACCACACGCTTCTTCCAGCAGTTATTTTCGTTTTTTCTAAAAAGAAATGTGAAGAATATGCTGACACTCTTAGATCAACTGATTTCTGTACAGCCAAAGAAAAATCTGAAATTCACATGTTTATAGATAGAGCTGTTTCTAGGTTAAAGAAAGAAGACAGAGAATTACCTCAAATCATGAAAATTAGAGATATGTTAAGTAGAGGTATAGCTGTGCATCATGGAGGATTATTACCAATTGTCAAAGAATGTATTGAAATTTTATTTGCCAGGACTTTAGTGAAAGTTTTATTTGCAACTGAAACTTTTGCTATGGGATTGAATTTACCTACTAGGACTGTTGTATTTAATAATACCAGGAAACATGATGGTAAAAATTTTAGAAATCTATTACCAGGAGAGTTTACACAAATGGCAGGTAGAGCAGGTAGAAGAGGATTAGATAGTACAGGTACAGTTATAATTATGAGTTACAATGAACCATTAAGTCAAGGGAATTTTAAAGAAGTCACATTGGGTACTCCTACCAAATTAATATCTCAATTTAGATTGACGTATAATATGATTTTAAACTTATTAAGAATTGAAGCTTTAAGAGTTGAAGAAATGATTAAACATTCATTCAGTGAAAATAGTACACAAACGTTGTTGCCAGAACATCAAAAGAGAGTGGAACATTTAACTAAAGATTTGACTACAGTTAAGATTGATGATTGTCATGAGTGTAAACTTATAGATATGGATCAATTGTATAAGGATATACTGGATTATGAGGACATCAGTGGAAAGTTAGTTGAAGAGATTCAAGAACTGCCGATCTTGCGTAACACTTATTTGAAGATTGGGAAATTGATCTGTTATAGAGACAAAGATGATGTCACAAAATGTGGGTTCATTATAAGATCTGACTTCGCTACTAACAGATTACTCATATTAGCATTTGATCATGGTAAAGAGTACATAGAAGATGCTGGAACTTATAAATTACCATATATTCCAATGAAGAAATACCTCAGTAAGAATTTCAAGAAAATCACTTATGGAGGTAATCTTGAGATTGAACCTATCCCATTTGATTCTGTTACATTTTTAAGTAGGTATAGTCTTAAACCAAGAATCAAAGATATTTTACAAAATGATCCTGAAGCTATAAAAGAAACCAATGAACAAATCAAGTTGGTTGTAAAGTTCTTCCATAAATGGGATGCTGTACAACTTAACCAATCAGCACAATTGACTATTCATGAGAAATTAGAGAAACAAAGAAATCTTATTGATTCTATAGAATCTAGAACTTGTATCAAATGTTCCAATTTCAAAACTCATTTCGAACAGTACCACCAAAAGCATTCTATAGAGCACGAAATCGAATCCTTACAAAAACTTATTTCAGATGATAACCTTGAATTATTACCTGATTATGAACAACGTCTTGAAGTTCTTGAAAGTCTTAACTTTATCGATGATAAGCATAATGTTTTATTAAAGGGAAGAGTTGCATGTGAAGTTAACTCTGGTTGGGAATTAATCATCACTGAATTAGTATTAGATAATTTCTTAGCTGATTTCGAACCAGAGGAAATCGTGGCTCTTTTATCAAGTTTTGTATATGAGGGAAGAACCAACGATGAAGAAGATCCACCAGTTACACCAAGATTAGAAAGAGGTAAGTCTAAAATTCTTGAAATTGGTGATAAGCTTATTAAAGTTTTCATTGAACACAAAGTGAACTTAACATCTGAAGAAGAAGAATTCACTACTAGAAAGAGATTTGCGTTAATGAATGTGGTTTATGAATGGGCAAGAGGAATGTCATTCAATGAAATAATGGCTATTAGTCCTGAAGCTGAAGGAACTATAGTTAGAGTTATTACTAGATTAGATGAAATCTGTAGAGAGGTGAAGAATGCTGCTTTGATTATAGGTGATTCAGTATTACATTCAAAGATGAGTGAAGCCCAAGAGAGAATCAAAAGAGATATTGTTTTCTGTGGTTCCTTATATTTGTAATCCTATTATAGCACTTGTTTGTTGGAAGTAGTACGTCATAGCTCTACAAAAGACACCCAACCCAAAGACCCAGCCTAGAGACCAAAGAAACTCTACACCAAACCCATGTATACATGAATACATAAATACTATATACAATTACATGTTCTTTGTAACTATAGAAACAACCCCTGAAGGACCATTAAAAACTTTTGGAACTAAAAAATTCTCTATGACATTCTCTTTACCATATTTCATCACTAATAACCCAATCATGAGATGGAAACTTCCTATACACGTAGAATCTCGTATCTTAGCCGCAGTAGTTGGTGTTTCACGAGGATCTAATTTTAATCGTGATACACCCATATAAGGGATCACAATATCATAAAGCTTATGACTTTTCATAAATGTAGGAATGATAGTGTTGTCATTTATTTGGTCATTGGCGTTTTTAAGTTCATCATAGGGAGATGATAAGTATTGAATATCACCAAATAAGAACATGGTTTCTTTAGTGAATTGAAAAATGGTTTTACCTAATGATCTTAATTTCCCTGTATCTATGAGAAGGGTATCAGTATTGCTAGTAACACTAGTAGATGAACCATAAACAGAATTAGATAACCCACATAAAATTAAAATAGCTTCTCGGTTCAGGACCTTGAAGTCTCCTAAAAAAAGATGTAAAACATTGGTACGGTTTCTAAACTTTGTATCAAGGTCATTTATACCTCCTTGAAGGAATTCATTGATTTGTTTATTCTTCATATCGTGGATATCTCGACTTAAAGGAGATTCCATAATTGATTTATCATAAAACGACGTGACTTGCTTGGTTGGATTTAATGATTTATTTACAATTTCGAACAAGTCACGAGACAGTGAAAACGATACATGTCGTATAAATCTAATTCTAGTATCTATAAGGGTTCTCGGTATACTATGGCCTTTCCCACTGTGTATTCTATACCATAGTCTTATCATTAGTGTGAGATGAGATGTGCGAAACTAAGCAATGAGTACAAAACCAAAGAAGAATAAATCTTCACCCGATGTGGCAACTCCTGAGATTAAAAAGGTTAAATTGCCTAAGAATTATATAGTTAGACCTTCCACTAATGGGCCTAAAGCCACCACCAAAGTTTATCTCAATCCGGAGACATTCCAGGCTTTAGACCTTAATAAGAATGATCTTGTACTTATAAGTAAACTTGACCTGGCTGACCCTGGAGTTATTGTATCAGTTACCAGTGACGATAATATAGCTGATAGTAACGTTATAAATATTAGTAAGGCAATCAGAAGTCTTGGTCGTATATTATTAGGAGATAGAGTGACATTTACCAAGTATAAACAACCTGAGTATGCTGACAGTATTGATATTCATATAGGTAACGAGGATAATAAGAAGAAAGTCGAAAAACTTCTTGAAGAGATTGGACTAGTATCGCCAGGCTTAAGTTTTGAAGGTGCTACTGTTATTGAAGTGACGTCAATTCAATCATCGATGTCAGAATTAAGTTTAACTGAATCTAATACAATTGCACCAACTTATATTTATATGAAAGGAAAAACCTCAATAACGTACACCGAGAATACAATAAACCATCAAAAATACCCAGGGCTTCAAAAACCTATTGATTTCGATCAAATCGGTGGATTAACTAAACAATTAAAAGTTATACAATCAACTATTGAATTACCACTTGAAAATCCAAGACTCTTTTCAGATTTTGGTATTACACCACCAAGAGGTATTTTATTACATGGTCCTTCTGGTACGGGTAAAACCATGATTCTTAAAAGTGTGGTTAATAATATGGATGCTCATATTTTATCAATTAATGGTCCATCTATAGTCAGTAAATATTTAGGAGAAACTGAAACCAAGATCCGTGAAATATTCCTCGAAGCTAGAAAATATCAGCCTGCCATAATTATAATAGATGAAATTGATTCTTTAGCACCTAGTAGAAACTCAGAAGATAGTGGAGAGGCTGAATCAAGAGTTGTATCGACGATATTAACTATGATGGATGGAATGAATGATAAAGATAGTTCATTAGTAGTAATAGGAGCTACTAATAGAATCAATTCCATCGACTCAGCATTAAGAAGACCCGGTAGATTTGATCAAGAAATCGAGATTGGAATCCCTGACGTTGATGATAGGTTTGATATCCTTCAAAAATTAATTGGGAAAATGAATGATCAAAAATATACTTTAACCAATGAAGAAATAAAAGACATATCATTGAAAACTCATGGATATGTTGGAGCAGATTTAGTAGCATTAATAAGAGAATCTGTGATGAAATCCATAACTAAAGGATTAGCCAATAAAATTCCACATGATGAGATCAAATTAAACTTCGATGATTTATCAAATTCTTTAGTCGATATAAGGCCTAGTGCTATGAGAGAAATTTTTTTAGAAATGCCAAAAGTATATTGGTCGGATATTGGAGGACAAACTGAACTCAAACGGAAATTAACTGAAGTAATTCAATTACCTTTAGAAGCCAACGAAACGTTCAACAATTTAGGAGTACTGGCCCCCAAAGGTGTATTACTTTATGGACCACCAGGATGTTCGAAAACATTGACAGCCAAAGCTTTAGCCACAGAATCAGGATTGAATTTCTTAGCTGTTAAAGGACCAGAAATTTTCAATAAATACGTAGGAGAAAGTGAAAGAGCTATACGAGAAATATTCCGTAAAGCTAGATCCGCAGCACCTTCAATTATATTTTTTGATGAAATAGATGCTATTAGTGGAGATAGAGAAAGTAGTCAAACATCCGCTGCTCAACAAGTATTGACATCATTATTGAATGAAATTGATGGGGTTGAAGAATTGAAAGGTGTAGTGATAGTTGGTGCTACTAATAGACCTACTGAAATTGATACTGCGTTATTAAGACCAGGAAGATTAGATAGACATATTTATGTTTCACCACCTGATTACAATGCCAGATTAGAAATTCTTCATAAATGTTGTAAGAAGTTCAATTTAGGATCAGATGTTGATTTGCAACATTTATCAAAAGTTACTGAAGGGTGTTCTGGTGCTGAAGTTACGCTTTTGTGTCAAGAAGCAGGATTAGCTGCTATTATGGAGAATAATGAAGCTAAGGGAGTTGAAGAAAGACATTTTGATCATGCACTTAAGGGGATCAGTAAAGGTATTACTGAGGAGATGTTAGATTATTATAAAGAGTTTGCTGGTAGGAGTGGTTTAAGTATCTAACCAAGAACTGAGCTAAGCGAAGGTTTGGTTCTGGATCACCTAAACTATCATTAATCATTAAAGAAGAAATATAACCAATTGTGTATCTATAAATATATACATTTCACTGTGGTCATTGTGATTTATTAATTTTGGAGAAGCTTGACGTAAATGACTTACTGCTGCTGACAACCTTCCTCTAAATCCTTTTCAAAATCTTTTGGTAAATCTTTATCAGAAAAACCTAAATCACCTAAACCTCCTAAATTACCTAAACCACCAGCTCCACCACCCATACCACCAAAACCTGGGAAATCAGAACTATCACCAACCAATTCAGTTGGTGGCTGTCCTAAATCTTGTAAAGATTCTAAAAGACTATTAACCTTTTCTCTTTGTTGTTTATCTTCATCATTATAACCAGGACTCTCAAATATTACAATAATATCTTTAGTTAATTCGTATTGTTTAGTATAATTTTCATAATCTTTTTCATTGATTTTTCCCTTGTTTTCCTTCAAATAGTCAGGAAATTTAGTATTAAGATCTTTAATTGGTTCATATAAAACTTCCTTTGATGATAATTGCTCTAACATATCAACTAATAATTTACTCATATCTAAATCTTTATCACCTCCACTGCCTAAACCGGCTAATAACTGGGTTAACATATCTTCTGGGTTAGCATTAGCTTGGTCATTTTTGATTTGTTCATCAATATTCTTACCAGAAGTTTTTAATCTTTCCATAGTTTCAGCCATAACATTATTAAAATCTTTTATATCTGATTGTTTCTCATTATCAAAGTTCTTAACTAATTGTTCAAACTGTTGTTTAGTACTTGGATCTTCGATATTTAAATCTTTGATAAGTTCTTCTAATTTATCTTTGAATTCATCATTTAATGGAGCAGTAGATCCAGTTTCATCATTATCTTTTTCAGATTTAACAGTTTCAGATTTACCTGATCCAGGTGGTTTACTTAAGACTTCACCAGCAAAGTCATCTAATAAATCATCTAAATCATCTAAATCGTCTTCTTCTTTTTGATCCTTACTCATATTAGTGTCGAGAATTTTGTGGGGCTCGTGAAAATTCGCACCTTAACCGAGCCATCTCACTGAGCCGGAGCGATAGCCAAGGTGCAGGTGGATTTAGACTTCTACAGAGTGAATCACTATTTAGGATGAAAAACACTTCAAATTACGTGATGTTATGTAGTAGCAAACTCAGCTTACTGAGCTCTATCAACTTCTGCTTAGATCTCACATCGATAGCTTCTGCTTGGTCAATAGATCAAGACTTATGTTTAAGTATTTGAACTTTTACTACGCTTTTTATCATCAACCATATCATAACACTTGGCTATCTAGGTCCGTCCGTTAATCTGCAATGAGATTCAGACACTTTGAATTATTAGCCCCTACGGCGAAGAGCAATTAGCGAAGGGAGATGAACTTAAATTGTTCTTTAGAGTAAAGATTTTGAATATGCATAGCAATGAGCCTACGTTCTACGAAGGATTCACAGCATTCTTGGATATGGCAAGGTGTGATACCATTGGTGATGAATTTTTCAAACAATTGCCTATCACCTGTATAAGGTGTGAACCTTGTGATACTGGACCCCGTAAAACCTCTAAATCCAAGGACGGACCAAGAACCCCTAAAAGAATTCGGAGACTGTGTTCTGACTACAAGTATTTAAGTTACAAAGACAATAGTGTCGTATTGCAAAAATCAAAAGACAATGTTAGTGTAGTGATAAAAACCCAAGCGAGATTTGTAAAAGATATAATCTTAGAACCGATTGAAGATACAACAGATGTGATCCTCAAAATATATGATCCTTACATGCCTGAGGATTTGCTTTTCGTTGGAAATGATCCATATGCTCGAAGTTATGTTAGACAGTCGTATCACAACGAAATAAGAGCTATTGAGATTCTATCTAGAGAAGGTGATTTCAACAACATTTACTTAAAAACTAAAGAATCAACCATCAGATATTTCACGGGGTTTGGTAAAGATGTAGAAGGTAAATGTATAATATCAAGATTCATAAATTCACAAGAGATACAAAAAACTCAATTTGACGAAGCCAAAAGACAACTCGAGGTAATCCATAAAGCTGGGGTGATTCACGATGATATTAAATATGATAACATGTTAATGGGAGATAAACTCTATATATTTTACTTTGGTCATTCGACTTTGATCAAGGATATTCGTAGTAAAAAGATCATCATAGTAAATGTACTGTTTAATCCTCAAACTTTGTGTGAATCAAGCGTGTACATCACTCTGTATAAACTGTTCATTTAGCAATCTCTTGAAATTGCAAAATGGTGGAGAGCCGCACATAAATTAGCATAATTTTGTAGAGCTAATTGACTAAGAGAATACTGATTAGATTCTAACGAAAATAAGAAAGACTCAACTCTGATAACCCAAAACACCATACAATTTACTAATCAACTACAAAAATACTACACACACCACAAAAGCAAAGAGCCAAAAAAACTTACTTCCAAAAGTCTTTTGATAACACAAACCAAAATCATACCGCGCATTGAAAATTTTACTCATGTCTTTAGCTAAAACAAGATTACAAGAAGAACGTAAACTTTGGAGGAAAAATCATCCATTTGGATTCTTTGCTAAACCTGAAAAAGCTCCTGATGGGTCATTAGACTTAACTAACTGGAAAGCAGGAATTCCCGGTAAAAAAGGTACATTATGGGATGAAGGTATATATCCAATAACTATTAACTTCCCTCCTGAATATCCTAGTAAACCACCAAAGGTTAAATTCCCTCCAAATTTTTATCATCCTAATATATACCCAAGTGGTACAGTATGTTTAAGTATTTTAAATGAAGAACAAGATTGGAGGCCTGGTATAAATTTAACTGATATTGTATTAGGTGTACAAGAATTATTATCAAATCCTAATCCTGATTCACCAGCTCAAGAACCTGCTTGGAAAGCTTTCACAAAAGATAAAACCACTTATGAGAGTAAAGTTAAAGAACAAGCTAAAAGATATCAAAATTATAATATTTGAAAAACCCCAATTTAGCTTTTTTAAACTTGTATGTATAGAGAATGTATTATGTAACCATAAAATAGTTATTATTATTATTATTTACTATCATCATTACCTTTCAATATGTCCCTACTCTTTGATGTGACACTGTCAAATTCACCCAATTGTGAAGTACCTTTTTCTTTATAAGTACTTACAGCTGGAATATCAGCTTTAATTCTTGTAACTAAAGTTGAATAAGCTCTTGGTTCTAATTTAATTAATGTATGTAATGGTATAGACATCCATGGACTTTCTTCTTGAGGAACATTCATAAAATATGCATAAATACATCTTAAAACAGCTTGATGTGTAATAATTAAAATATTTTCTTGACGTTCTAATTCCATTATAATAGGTTCTAATCTTATAACAATATCTCTATATGATTCACCACCTCTATACCTATATTCATATTTATTATCATCTCTTGCCTTGAAATCTTCAGGGAAATCTTTTTCAATTTCTTCATAAGTCATACCATCACATTCTCCTGCATCTAATTCATCTAAAGCTTTCCAAGCTAATTTATTTTTATAAGGTAAAAATGATGAAGTTTGTTGAGTTCTCTTTAAAGTTGATGTCCATATAGTTAAATTAGTATTACGGTTTTCTTCACCTAATGATTTTAAAACTAAATCTGGTAATTTTTTAGCATATTTCCATCCTCGTTCACTTAAATCTGCATCTCCTCCAATTTGTCCTGATAAATTATACATGGATTCACCATGTCTTGATAACCAAATAGTTCTTGGTTTGATATGCAAATTCATGACATAATAAACAATTCTTGATTCTAAGTAACTCTCAATCCTATTTAAAATTATTTGACTGTTAACATTAACTAATTTAATGAAACTTAAATTAGAATCATGACTTTGTTGATTTAATGTTTCATAATTAATTTCATAATTTTTAATCCTTTGTAAGAAATCATTTAAGGCAAATTCACTATCTTTATTAACATAATCCGGACTTGTTGTTTTAACATCAAGAATATTTTGCCTAATTAAATCTTCATCATTACACCAACTTTCTAAAAATAATGGTTCAATGTAATTTTCTCTACATAACTTTAAAATTTTTGATCTTCTTTCTCTTGTTGAATTTGTAGCATCTAAAATTCCTACAACTCCATTTTCATCTAAAAACCAGGACATCATATCTTTAATAGCTTGATTAACAGCTTCTTGTCTAAATTTCAAACCTTGTTCATTTTGAGGTGAAAAAAATTCAGCATCAGCATCAGCTCCAGTTTCTTTAGCAATTTGTCTTCGATAAGTTCCAACGTTAAAACATTTAGCTTTAATCGATAACCATGATAAGTATCTAACAATTTTTTGAGCAATCAATGATTTTCCTCTTGCTGGTAATCCTACCATAACCACACAAACTCTAACGTTTTCAACATGAGAAATTGAATAAACTGGCATTATGAATTGAGTGTGTTTGTACTATGGGGTAAACCGATATGTGATAGGAACTAGTTGAGGTACAAAACGGGGTACTGAAGTGGGGGGTGGGGTTTGAATAATAACCAATTAAATCTAGGAAATATAACCTTTATGATAACTTATACTACTTGACCAATTAATATGAAATATTAAGTGTATAGTACAGTTCCACTATGACAAGGTTGGTTCGCGCAATTGGAGCTTAGATCACGACAACCTCCGACGACACAAAGGCGACACCTCAACCTTGGCTACACACAAAAGCGACACTTTCGACACAGAGGATGCGACAAAATTGGTGAGGCATTTCTCAAATCTTCGTTTATCAATTTATCATCATGTCAATGAAAAGGTTTTTAACTCGTCATAAAAAAGACGAAGATAATGAGAATATCGACCCTAGGCAAAGTGTTGGATCATTTGGATCAACTGGGTCCATTAAAGAAATCGAAATGTTTGAAGACAATAAAATGGAGAATTATGCATTAAATCTTAACCCATCAATCCTGAACTACCAAACCCAATCGATCCTTACTAAAGACTCAAATGTCGATAAGTCGATCTTTTCAGGTAGTAAAAGAACTATGACCACCAACCAATCGTCGTTCATGTCACAAAAAGAAGGTAAGAAATCACAACCTTATGAGTATGGTCAAAGATTACATGTTATGGAGATCAAAGAAGAATTAAGTACCGAAGATCCAGTTGGAAGTATTAAAGATAAATTAAACGACTTGAGTAACGATATGTCGTTTATTGTGACTGAATATATTAATTCAAACTCCAATTTAACTAGTGCTGTTATTAACACTATTGACTTATTAAAGAAGTTCATTGGGTTCATCGATACTTTAAAACAATCCAATGATATCGAATATAATTTTGATTCATATAATAATCACTCAATCAGGAAAATCATGAAAGTTTATTTGAATTTTTACGATAATCTTTTACAAGATGATGCCTATATTAAATTGAAATTATTATTAGTTAAGAACTTCAATGATTTTTCTATAACTTTGAATTCTTCTAATTCCAAAAGATATAGTGTCAGTAATCCTGCAACCGTTAATAAACCACAAAATTTCGCTATAGGCTGTAATTCTACCAGTTTACCTAACGAAGATGTATTGATTAATATCATCAATAAAATGGCATCAACATCAGTTAAAATCAAAGAACAAAATGGTTCATTTATTGCTCCTATAGTAAGAGGAATTTCCAAAAATTTAAACATCTTATGTCTTTATTTTGGGTATCCAAATCCAACTGATTATCACTTAAAATTAACTCAAACTCTCCATGATCTATATGATGATATTCATATTATAGTGGTTAAGAATAAAATTGAACTAGCTTCAGCTAAAGTGGTGAATCCTTTAGATAATATTAAACCTCAATATAATTCTCCACCCCAAAAGTTTAAGTTACCATTTAGAGTTCCAACTGATGCAACTAAACCTCCAATGTCATTATCTATATCTATAGAAAATGCATCAAGAACTTCAGGAACTATGGGTGGATATATTTATCCAATAATTAATACTAAAGAACAACCACATTTAGAAAGTTATGCCAATTCTAAATTTGCTATAAGTTGCGGACATGTGTGTCTCAATAACACTGATGATCAAACTGAATACCCACATGTTTCATCACCTTCATCAGTACTTATTTCGTTATATAAAAAAGCATTAACTCAACAATATGATAAATTATCTCAACTGAATGAAGCTACTATGATGGAAGCTAAAATAGCTTATGGATCAGTTCTTAAACAAGTCGATAAAATGTTTCCATTAAAGAAAGTTAAAATTACTAATAATAAAGAAGAACATCATGAAATTAGAAACTTACCAATTCATAGGTTTGGTCAAATTATTTGGGGTGAAAGAACTTTACTGTCCAATAAAAATAATTCTAAGAAATTATCAGATTTAGCCATTATTAAAGTCAATAAGAATTTAACATGTGATCAGAATTATCTTGGTGATGATATAGCGTTCAATGAATTTGATCCAGGATTGATGTTTGATAATTTATATGTAAGAAAAGTTATCGATCTCAAACGTAAACCAGACCTTGATGTTGATATTGATGAAGTTGATGATACAACCGTTGATAAAAATGATCATGCCGGTTTACCTGTATTCAAATATGGATCAACTACTAAATTTACTCAAGGTAATTTAAATGGTATCAAATTAGTTTATTGGTTAGATGGAGCTATACATTCATCAGAATTTGTCATTAATTCAATTGATAATAATAGTGCTTTCGCTGCAGGCGGTGATAGTGGATCATGGATTTTAAGTAAATTAGAAGATTGCAATTCAAATGATAAGGGATTAGGTGTTTTGGGAATGTTACATTCCTATGATGGAGATTTTAGACAATTTGGTTTATTTACACCAATGTGTGAAATTTTAGAAAGATTACAAGAAGTTACAAAGATTAAATGGGGAGTTGTCGGTGTTAATGAAAAGGATGATAGTAAATTGGCTAATGAAGTAGAATCTGAAGAAGAATTTAGAGAAAGTGATATTGAAAGTGTTTCAAGTTTAAGTGATGATGAATTCAGTGTTCCTATTGAGTAGAGTGTATAATAAATCAATATATTTAACATAAAACAAACCCAAGATCCTCGGTTTCCCATCCCAAACTTTCCAAAACCGTTTACTAACCAGAATCTTGTCAATAAAACCTATTGCCAATGAACTGTATTAGAATTAATATAAACTTCAACATCAATTGGAATACAAACATCTGGCACAGTTGTAGTATCATTATAATTGAATAATCCATAACTATCAACTTTACCGAGGGAAGTGTCTAAATCTTTACATGCATAGAACTTTCCTGAAGCGTCACCTTCATTGGTAGTAAAATGCAAATGATCATCATCCACAGTAAAATTACCTGATCCACCATAAGTAAAGTAAGCAACACTATCAGACACACTCAAAGTGAATTTATGATCACCAAAATTTTCAAAGATATTCAGACCATCAATATCATATTCAAAAATAGCATTTTCATCAGAAATTGTGACCCAATTGATTGATGATCCAGGTTCCGAATTGCCACATCCTAACCCATCAACTTCTGTACCTGGAGCTGAAACTTTGAACCTTACATCAAAGTTAGCAAGAGCCAATGTAGCGAATGTTAAACTAAGTAAACCAAATTTCATTTTATTTATCTTGGACTTCAATTGTTAAGTCTTAATGTATTCAGTGTTAAAATATTTAAGTTTTAATACGTGGAGGTAAGAGCAGACCAGGGGCTAGGGTGGCTTATATAGTAAATCTTTGAACTATAATTAGATTTATTTGTTTAAGCAGCCGCAGATCCAAACGGATTACTAAAGAGTAATAAAAGGGGTACATATACGGCCATGTTATTATAAATACGATATTACGGACGTAAATACCTGAATGGTACGTCAATATTATTAAATTTTAGATTTATTTTTAGAATCATGAGGGGTGCGGAAACATACTAAATAGGAGATGCCGCAACTAATAGCCACTCCTTGTTGGCACTTAGAGATTCTATTCCGTATGGGTAAAAGGATACTATAGTTATAGGTTTATTTAAATATAGGCTCGTTATTGTTTTGTTTGTTATTGTTTAGTTCAATAAAAAGTATATGTCCAAAAAGAGGATGAGGTCTAGAAGAAGTAGATATAAAACACCCAGATATAGGGGGATTCACCATGCTTTATCACTCTAGACACGATTCGTCAATTCTTCATGAACAGTCATCAGAGAGCAATTTCATCATTAGAATCACCCTCAACAGAAATCTTAGTCCTTCTCTCGAATCTTTAGTTCAAAATTTGTCAATTCTTCTATTCTCCAAACCAATACACAAACACAAAAAACAGTCGCCTTGAATAGACAATAACAAAGGTAGCCCTGCTACACAAACACAAACTTCATATGTTAAATAAAAGAATTACCAACGTTCTATTTTTTTCTTACCATCACATAGCTCATAACTAATTTGGCCCCACATGAAATTTTAGTGATCAAGCGCATATACGTCAAATTACAGATACGGTGTTTTCAATGACCTTGTCAAGACATTTTAGTCAGAAAATTAGTCAGGGGTGGTCGAGGGTTGTGAAGAGAGGTCTGGAGCTTGATTAGGTGGCACAGGGTCTAATAGACTAAATTAAGGTTTTGGATGCAAAAACTGAGAGAAATTTGAGAGGTTGCAAAAAAGTAATCCGGCCAGAATTTATTAAACTAAAACAATATAAAAATGGGGATTAATGAATCCCGGGGAACAGTCCTAAGGGGGAACCGGATCCCATGACAAAGTGTTAAGATAACACGAATGCAAAATCACTGTAAAGTTTAGTTAACTTTAACTTTAACAGCGACACAGTTGGATGGAATCTCTTCACCAACATAGTTTTGTAATTCATAGGTATGTTCAGAATACTTGTAAATATCACCGGTGTTCTTACAAGCAGCAAAGGCATCAGTTGAACCATTGTAACTTAAGTAGCCGTTCTCAATTTGAACTGGTTGGGAACCAATAACTGAGAATAAAACATGATGATCAGAAACACTGAATGGGTAGTTGTAAGGATCAGAACCTTCAACATCAATAACTTGAGCTAAAGTTTGAGATTCTTCATAGTAAGCAAAGGTTTCACCATCACCTTCACCAGTAATGAAGGCATAGTTGATACCAGCACCTTCGTGGTATGGGACAATATATTTACCATTGAGGTCATCGGATGATTCAATACTTAATTTATAAGCACCAGTACCTCTTTTCATGATTGGTGAAGCATTGGCAGTTAATAAAGTAGCAGCAGTGAATAAAGCAGTTGAGAATTTCATTTTTATCGTTGTGTTTGTAGTTGTATTTGTAAGTTATATAAAGCTATTGAACTTAATGATAAATTAGAGGAATATCAATGTCCTTATATAGTTTTTTTTAGTTGGTTAAATTATAATTAAGCCAAGGCATTTAATTCTAAATTTAGCTGATCAATAACAATTTATCAATGCCATGAATAAGTGCTACTATAATGTAAACAATTTCGGCCGACAATACAATAAAATCTCATAATTAGAATTGCATTATTTCACCGTAATTTACATCGGTTGCGAAACTTTAACCAAATCGCTTGGAACTGTTTCTATTTTTATCGCATTCTCATTACATCATCGGTTGCAAATTTACTTTTATGTTTTGGTTTGCATTTACTCTGCATTAACACTGCGTTATTTTCTTTGAGATACATATCCGGGGTCCTGATATTGGCTAACTTCCCCTGAAAATCTTGTGAAAGTGGTAAAGCGCAAAAAATATTGTATGACCTTAAGGTGACGTTCAAAGTGAACTATCGGCGTTCCAAGAAGATATCCGTTGTGAAATCCAAAGTTAATCCGAAGAAAGTAACTATGGCATGTGTTAAAGGTGGTACGCAATCATACAGGGTGAATTGTTGGGGCAATTTCGTGGATTGTTTTCAGGATGAATAACGTACCTTCTTGCGTAGTATGTCATGTCATGTCACTAACTTCGCAGAAAAGAATTGGGACAATAAAATTGGGACAGACTACATGATGTGAATATTTTACAACGAAATTATTATCAAACATAAATTTACTACTTTAGGTTAGCCAACTGGTTCTCGCTACTTCAGAAAATAACTACCTTACTTTAATCGAATGTCTTGGAGAAAAAGCCAATGACTACAATATAACTGTGGACGTTGAGCTTGATTCACTATTCATAGAGAGATTTGATCAAAAGTCAATTGACTATTCTGGTGATGATAGTTTGCTATGAAACTGCACTAGAGACAGATCTGACTGGAATTTCGGTGTAGGTAAAGTAAATGTTGTTAGCCAAGATATCATGGATGAATATTATGGTTTAGATCTGATTAGTGAAAGCGAATTTTCCATGACAATTAATGACAATAACTCAACATTCGCCAAGTGGGGAACTGACTATAGTATATTAAGCCTCGTCTCGTACGAGTCGTTTAGATTACGGGGTAACGTCACGGATAAACTCTATAGTTTGATTAGACACTATAATCCCTGCAGGGACAAGGTTACTACCTGTTCTATATATTAGGTTCTATACATGTGGGTTAAGACCTCCTTTCACTTTTCTTATACTCAATAAACCTTGTCAAATTATTCGATGTTTCTTCACCTCTAACCTTTAATTCTATAAACTTATTTTTATCTATCTTCTTATAAATAGGTTTGAACTCAAGATTGTACTCCTGCAATTTTGCAATATAATTGTGATTAACAAAGATTTCTTCATCATAAGCATAAGTGTCACCAAAGATATCAAAAATTACATTAATTGATTCAATAAGAAGTTCAATCAATTTTGGATCTTGATGATTCCTGAGCAAGAATCCAATGGTTTGCATAATAAATTCTGAAATTTTAAAGGTTATTTCAGTATTATCAATAATTATAGAAACTGAGGCCATGAACCCAATAATTGAAGTTAAAATATCAATATGGTCCATTTGGCCATTTTCTATTTCTACCAAGTATCCCAGGCCTAAATTTAAAATATCATTAATCATTTGTTGGTCAATTTTAGGTTTTGATTCTGGTCCTAAACTTTTGGTAAGGGCCCATAATAAACTTAAACCATTTTTCTTTATATCGTCTTCATTAGTTTGAAGGACTTGAATACACAAATCCCAAATTTGGAAACTTACGTCATACCATTGAACTGGGATTTCTCTTAAAGAATTGATTAACCATGCTAAATTGTTCAAACACACTAAAAGTTTATCTGCAAGGAGCAATATATTTTCATTAGTTTGATTGAATTTAACGAGTTCGGTTATAGATGGTACAACAGTTTGAAATATGAATTCTTGAAGTTGTGAAGGTAAGGATTCTTCAGTTGAAAGGTATTCCCAAATGGATGATGTAATATCAATTGATATTTCTAATGCTTGTAAATGAGTATGTGCTAATTGCTTCTCTTCACTCATACCCAAGGGTTGATTTATATCCTGAGGTTTTTCGTCTTGTTCTCTCTGTATAGGTTCAGTGATTGGAGATAGTTGTTGTTTCAAGTTTTCTAAGTTAATATTTCCCAAATTATTAAACAATTCTGAAAGTATTTCATAACTGATCTCAGATTTATTATCTTGTGAACCTAACACTTCATTAACATGAAACTTGATTCCTTGCAAATAAGCCTTAGCCAATACATTTGATGACCCATTGATAAATTGACTTAATTGATCTAAACTTAAATTGTGGCTATCAAGTTTAGTAATAAATTCATTAGACTCATTGGCAAATTCATAGATAAAGTCTAAAAGAGTATTGAATAATTTATTAGGTAATTTCCCACCACCAGAGATATTATACTTGATCAAGTCCATGACCAAGGCTAATACTGGATCAATGCGTTGGAAAACATCATCATATAAATCAATTGATCCACTAGCAATCACTACTATAAGAGAGATTACATGTTCGGTGAAATCATATAAAACTGATTGTTTAGACTTCTCATCTTCCTTTTGCTTCTTACTTAATAAAGTGGTATCTGGGTTAGATTGTAAGTATTGAAAAGATTGAGTGATTTTAGTAATTGACAGTTCAATAGAGTCCCAAATATTTGATCTCCAATAATGTTTAACTACATCATACCCTTCATCGATACCTAAATTCCTTAAAAGACCATATGCCTCCACCATTATCTCATCATTTGGGTCATTAAGACATTGCTGCATGACAATGGTAACAAGTTTTTCTTTTAAGAGCAACTTTCTCATCTTTATGTCTTCACAAAGTACAGTAATTGCTCCTATAGCCATTGATCTATCATTAGCACTTGATGATGATAATTTCTCAAGTAATGGTGAGATTTTATTATTACCTTTAGTAGATTTGTCATCTAAGTTAGTTGACTTTGATTGTGACTGTGAATTATCATTTCTACTAATTGGATTATGTCTTCTTTGATTTCTTCTTTTCTTTAATTTACCCATATTAAGTCCGTTATACTGAAAATTTTATTCTTTGCGAAGAGGTTGTAGGTGCAGGACCACACTCCACCACGAACTAGTGCAGTACGCAATCTCAAACCAAATATGGAGGTAGGGAGCGGTGGATTTTGTCGTGTCGCCCTCAAATTAGAAGCCCATAACTAAGATCGAGGCCAAAAGCCAACTAAAAGCCAACTAAAAGCCGATAAAAAATCCACTTCAAAACCCAATAAAAACTTCAAACCATTGTTTGACTTGAACCCATGTGTCACGTATACCCAAAATATTGGAATCTACGAAATTTTTGAGTCCAACACTCCAAATTTCAATTGTTGACATTTTCCTTCTTATTATGAGGACTGTATATAAGTTACAAAGACCCTCTATTGATATAACAATAGCCTCCCACTGAGAAAATCCTTAGACAATAAGATTTGTCATTAGACCATTGCGATGGGGGAATACCTAATTGGGAAGACCCTTTGTTTATTGCTATTGAAATTCTAATTGACCAGCCATTTCTTATAGTTAAATCATTTCATTTAATCATAAATTATTTAATCAATGGTTGTAAAGTATTAAAGGCTATTATATAGTTAAGGATGAAATTTAAATCAATGATTGATCTTCGAATTAGGTCGTTTAGCCAGTAACGTTAATTGTTACCTCATTCCCTCTTCCCCTTTCTATGATGATCCTTTTATGGTGTCAACAATACAAGGTTATGAATTCCCGGCTTGAGTTCCCCTTATTTTTTAGACCATAGTACGCTAATTTTAAGATCTCCCACTACATTCTCCTATATTTCTATATTTTCCAAGGGTATTCAAAAACTATAAATCTGACCCAACTTTCCTCTAATTTCTTCATTAATTCAATCAATTCAATCAATTCAATTAACACTTTAATAACTTAACAAAAATGAAATTCTCAACTGCTTTACAATTAGTTACCGTTGCCACTATTGCTTCAGCCGCTGCTGTTCCAGATGTTCCAGATGTTGTTCCAACTGATGCTTTACCAACTGATGTTGTCCCAACTGGTTTACCAACTGATGCTTTATCCGCTTTACCAACTGACGCTTTAACTGCTTTACCAACTGATGCTTTAACTGCTTTACCAACCGGTGCCTTAACTGCTTTACCAACCGGTTTACCAACCGGTATCCCAACTGAATTACTTTCTGAATTCACTGCTCAATTACAACCTTTCATTGCTGTCTTAAGTTCCCTTGCCAGTTTATTAGGTCTTATTGGTGATTTACCAATTGTTAGTGATTTACCAGTCATTGGTGACTTATTACAAGCCATTGGTAGTTTACCATCTAACTTCCCAATCCCAACTGATTTATCAGGTTTACCAGTCCCAACTGGTCTCCCACTTTCAGTTCCAACTGGTTTACCAACTGATGCTTTAACCGCTTTACCAACCGGTGCTTTACCAGCTTTAATCTAAGTGGTTTAGATTTATAGCCTTTAGGCTTTCACTTCTTCATCGTTCAAGTTTCGTTTGTACAATACTCTAATGTTTAAAAAATACATATTATAATAATTTCTAATTTATTTTTTCTCTACTCTTTTATTTTTCATTTTTCTTATTTCTCGTTTTTTTTGCAACCATTCTCAATTCTATTTGACTTATCTACTTTTTGCAACTTTTATGGAAAATTAATTTTTATTCATTTCTGCCATTAAAGGGTTGTTGGTATGTACAACTGATGGTATAGATCTCGAGAAAAATATTGGTTTATTTATTTTAGTAGTATTTGTGCTTAAAAAATTGTCTCCAATTAGTATTAAAAAAAGTCTATTTATCGCCATAAAATGAACAATAATTGACTTTTGAATCTACTAATAAGCTCCCTGAATTTGTAAATCTAAAACAAGTGTATGAAATTAAAATAAAGCCATTTAGAGCATAAAATAGTTTGAAGTTAGTGACGTGATCTCAAACATGGGGTAAAACAAATATAAATTGGAGGGATGGCCGAGTGGTCTAAGGCGGCAGACTTAAGATCTGTTGGACAGTGTCCGCGCGAGTTCGAACCTCGCTTCCTTCATTATTTTTTGCATCTTCTATTTTATAGAGCTTCACGGGTGAATTAGACCAGAGTTTCTTTTGTGGTCTGAAACCTGTTTATGACGTTCATTTGTCATAGGGGAATTATAATTTTTGGGCCGAAAGGCTTATGCAACATCAGTGAAGTTAGGGAATTATAGTCCCACTATCTATCCACCACAAAAGGAAACCAAAGATAAAGCCACATTTATAGGGCCTCCATGTGTTAATCAAAGTTTAACCCCACAAGTGGCCCAGAGTTGAAATTTGTGGTTCTATTTACTGTGGGGTCTGCACATAGTGTGGAGACCAAAACTGGCAGACTTGAGATCGCATTTTGCAACCATTTGATATCTATCACAAACCAAATGAACCAGCAAAGATTCTTGAATATCGATTTCCTGTCGATTGTCAGAACCTCAGATTTCAGTGATTTAGGGTTTAGCCAAAGTCAAACATTCCTAAATGCCCTAAATCCCAATGGGGATATCACCACTTATGATATTTTAAAGATACATATCTCACGGTTATTATTATTGTTAGTTTTGATGGTGTATATCAAAGCCAAAAGTGTTTGGAAATGGTTGGTTGGGTTTTGGGATACTTTGGTAATTTTGTACCATACGTTAGGATCCAATATTTTCCAATTTGAAAAGTTTTTGCAATTGATATTTCAAATATTTGAATTTAATTTAATTGGAGCTGATCAGAATTCATTGAATATTATCTTTGATTTTTATCCCAAACCGGAAAAACTACCAAACTCCGTATGTTTGATATTAAATATGAAAGGGTATGGGGTCAGTAAACCTAGTCCAATACCAAAACCTTATCTTGATAATGATAAGAAACTTGTAGTACCAAGTGAACGAGAAGTCAGTCAAGCTATCACTTTAAGAAACGAATTCTTCACTCAACAAAGGTTATATATAGTTAGTGAAAAGTTTAGACTTTTAGCTGATATTAGTAAATTCATATTATGGAGCGCATTTAGTACAATTGATTATATTAATATTTACGAACCATATGGAAGTTTATGGAAGGAAAATGTTGGTGAAAGTTTTGAAATTATCAAGGAGTTTATAGTTAGTGAATTCAATTCACAATTGAAATGTTGTAAGAATGAAATAGCTTTAAGAAAGTCATTACCCCTTATTAAATTAATTGATTTACAGACTGATTACCAATTAGAGATAATTATCGAGTCGGTTAACAGTGCCGATAACTTTAATGAAATAGTACAAACTACTGAAGATTGGATTGATGAAGAAATCCGAGAATTTAAAGTTTATTTGGTTGATTCTAGAATTAATCAATTAGATAAATTACCATTATCAACAGATTTAATAGTTATTCCAGAAACTTCAATGATTCAATTACACGGATATAAGCCATCAATTGTACCAAAACAAGTCGTAATCTATAACCAGCCTGATAAGTTGAATCTTAAAACATTTATTAAGGCATTAAGTTATTATGGGAAGTATTAGCAAAGTAATGATGATGCGCGGAAAACAAAATACAAGGGCTCAATGTTTAAGTATGTTAGAATAGCCAGAGTAAGTAGAATAAACGCGAGGTATGTGAGTAGTAGTCGAATTATATGGAACGAGTTTAATGCCACGAAAAAGGCACTGCCGGTGGTAGATCTGAAGAAAGCTAAAAGCATCAAGAATAAGTCACAAGAGTCAAGGCAATCAATAAGTAAGGATTCAAAGATACCTAAGCCAGGAGAGTCGACCAAAGGGGAAACTACCAAGAATGCAAAAGGAACAAAGAGTACAGAAGCTTCTATTTCTTCAGATAAATCTACTTCTTCAGAAAAACCTAATCAAGAAGCCAACCAACAGAGTGAGGAACCTATACCCAAAGACATATCTAAAACTACAGATGAAAGCACAAATACACAAGAACCAGAACAGATAGGAGATCAGATAAAAACAGGAGAAATAACTGAATCTATACTTAAAATAAAACCTGAAAATCCAGAAGAAATTAATGATGATGATTACCTTACTACAATTTTCGAAAATATGGAACCTTATATGGACACATACGAAGTACATAAACAATTACAAAAAGCAGGGTTCAGTTCTGAACAAAGTACAGAAATTATTAGTCTTTTATTAGTGCAATTGAATTTCAAATTAAGTAAATTATCAACGAAATATTCCCAATTATTTGAATTAGAAAATGAACGATATTTATTTGAAAGTGCTCAACAAGAATTAAGAGTTGATATCACTAGATCGAGAGAAACTCATATTAATGAATTGATTAATTTAATTAATATCCTTGAACGAGATTTCAATGTCATCAGTGATGAATTGAATAATGATTTCTTACAATTGAAGAATAACAATGAAGTTACTATCAATGATCAAAAGCAAGAGAATACCCTTAGTTCAAAGAAGATTATGTTAAAGATTCAAGAGACTAATCACAAGATAACAACAGAATTGAATAGTGCTATGAGATCAGAAATTGAAAGTTTAAGGTGGCATTTATCAAGATGGGGGTTAATCTCTATATTGGTTTGTATCTTTAGTGGATGTGCTACGTTTTACGTTTTCAAGAAAAATGAGACGATCAGAGAGACTAAGGATGAATTCATACCGTTGGTTATTTATGAACCACTGGAGATTGATGAAGATGATTATCATAGTGATTTAGATGAGAATGTAGTCTAGTCCTGAAGAATACCTTAATAAAGTGACCCATTTATTGCTAGTAATGCCAATTTTCGTATCAAATACTGCAGGTTGGCACTATACTGGCACTAATCCCATCCAATCCAATTCCAATTTCCTGACATCACTTAACCCACAATCCACCATCCCCTTACTATTTATAGAATAATGTATAATGATCTCAATTCTCATGTCTCATCTCTAGCAATCTCACTGTACACGAATTAGCTAACACAAGAATATAAGCAATTGAGATAAAAGCCACAAACAAAAACCACAAACACAACTACAGCTACTATAAACACAAAGACACTACAACCACAAATAGAAATACAAATACAAATACACCATGCTGTGTAAAATAGAACCATGTAAAGCTGAAGCTTGTGCTATACAAGATTGTCTCACCGCCAATGGATACAACGAAAGTAAGTGCACCAAGCTTATAGATAAATTATACCTTTGCTGTAAGAATTATTATGAGAAGAATGGGAATGAACAGACTACGTGTTGTCCCAAGATAAATTTATTACAGTTGAAATTGAAACAAAGAGAGTTGGGGACGATTGATGCTGAAGTTTTAGAGACCACCAGGAGGTGATAGTGAGGTTGAAGAGTGTTTTGGGACGTCAAAGCCTTCAAATGTATAGGTGTGTAAATAGGATAATATATGATGATATGATAGGGTAGTAGGACCTGGTTCTAGATCTAAAATAGGTTATTGGTTCGAGTTTATCGCTAGCTAGGGGCAAAGACCTTAAGAATAGGGAACACTAGGCCCATATAATCCTTCAAAAGACAATGTAGGGTTCCCAATTATTCACTAACGCTCAGATGAAAGATTCAAGGATTCTATACCGCCATTACCTTCGCTAACGCTCAGGTTATGATCAGGTAATGATTAAGGAATGTTGATTTAAAACCGCATAGTTAACCACTCAGATTAACACGACAAGGAGGCCATATAAACCATTAATCTAAGGCTTACCCGAGCACGTACAACCAAACGAGTGGCTATTGATTATATTTAGGAAACATATAAACCGTGACTCTAATGGGCGCCTATTAAAAAGACATTGTATAATTTTTTTTTTTCATGAGCGATGGTTTTATGGGTGAGTTACCCGGAGATAGATGCGTCATGTGAGAAGGCACGTGATCTATTTGTGATCCAATTACAGAATTTTATTAATAGAGTTATTATACTATGAACGATAAGAAGGAGAGTTTGGAAAGTGTCATATAATATATATTCATTTAAGGAGTTTGATTGGTTTTTATTTGGTATGTTGGGAATAAGGAAAGATAAGATGGAGTCAAAAATGATTGGAAAACTTTCTATTCCTTCTTATCGTAATCATGAACATCAGGCAAATACTTCTTCAACTCACTATCATCATTCAACCAAAGATTCTGTCCACTTAAATTCCTTATACTATTGTCTACTTTAACATTTTTATCAAATTCTTTTAATGCATTATCAATCACCACCGGATCAAGACCATTTTGTTCTAACTGCTGCCTTAACATGGCGATATGTAATTGCATTTTGAAATTCCTCTTTTCATTATCTTTACGTTCTAATAACATCTGGAGATCACGTTTCTTTCTAGCTTGAGCAAAATTGGCTTGTTGGATTTGAAGGGTTTTAAGATTAATAGAGGTTGATTCATTATTAACCTTCTCTAATTTGATTCTATTAACATAGTTATCCACGGCTATGTAACCTAAAGTGAACATTGCGATAAGAGAGGTTAATTCTCGAAGTGGTCTTTCACCTTGGGAGGATTGGGATTGGGATTGGGATTGTGGTGGTTGGGATTGTGATTGGGAATTGGATTGGATCAGACCATTGACTTGTGATTGCTGAGAATTAAGACCAGTTGGGGAATCAGGCACCAATTGATCGAAATTTGGTGGTAAACCATTACTGAAATGTGATGGTGGGGTAGTATGAGTGATTGATCTTATTTGTGTTATTATTCTTTTATTCATGGTGATGAGGGTTGTGAGGGTTGTGAGGATTAGTGGGAATTAGTGAGGACTAGTGAGGATTAGTGGGAATTAGTGAGGACTAGTGAGGATTGGTGAGGTGTAGGTCGATCTGGGGTAGTCGCATTTGTAGTCGATTGGTAGTATTAATACATGTCTTAAATCTTTCTAACTCTTTTTACAACTCCTTAAAACCATCGAACTTTTTAATGACTGGGTCCCTAAAAAACCTCAGTTCAGTCCTAAAAACGGACCGGAGATAATTACCGTGTAAGTTTCGTGTCATATATGTACGCCAAACCTTAAGCCTTATTTTACCAAAAGTGCAATTCCTAAATTAGAAAATCAGTCAAAGTCAAAAAGAGAAAATGGTGCATATTAACTACAATGACATAAATTCAAATACAAACCAATCAATCAATCAATCAAGCAACAAAAATTATCAACTAGTAAGCGGAATACATACTAACATTGTAGTTATCGCTATTACATCTATGTTCAAAAAGGTATGGATATTTTGACTTCAACACTGCCTTGCTGAAACCGATTAAGTATACCTTTCCTCCTTGTATGAGGATATTTTCATCTTCAATACCCCCGTGAGCTATTCCATTTTCATGTAATAACCGAACTTGAGTTTCAAGAGCTCTTTTTAGCTTTGGTTCTTTCATACGTTTTATGGAATCTGATTTGATGAACCGGGAAACTATTGTCTGCCCTTCTGGTTGAACTCCTTCATTATCAACTCCTCTTGGTCTAAAGTACTTGGTTTTCATTTCTGGATGTGGAATATAAGGTGTGATGATTCCATCAACACTAATCATTTTATTAATAATCTCTCTTTCATTACTATAGGTATACATTAATTCATTTTCAAGGGCATCCCTATCTGGAAATCCCAATAATTCGGGATCAGCAACATCTTTACTATAAATCTTCAAAACGAAAGGATCACCTGGACGAATTAAATTGGTAATTTTATTAACGTCACTGGATGTGGTTTGAACAACAAAAGCTATCTTACTTTCATCAATTTGCCAAATGAAATCACCATCAGCTGGTGATACTTCAACTGCGTAATTACTTTGACTGCTAGGTGGAGTTGAGGATTTCATGAATGGTTTTAAAGTTTCAGGTGGTGAACTCGGAATATTGTAGAATTCTTGATCTTGAGCACTTCCTCCTTTATCAGATTGTATTCTCCTTCTCTTTGTTCCTTTTGGGGAATCCAGTGACGGACGAGTCCTCTTTGTGGGGGATGTAGGTGGCTTTGATCGGTTTCCTGGGGATTTACCTTTACCTCCTGGACCCCTACGGTCCACTTCGGGGCTACTGTCGTGTTCGGATCTATTACGAGGTCCTGACCTAGTACTTGTCTCGGATCTGGGGCCCTGTTCAGACGTATCAGTTTCAGATTTATAGAGTGAAGTAGTGTTCACTTCTGAAGTAATATTTGCTACTGAAGTAGTACCCAATTCTGAACTATATTCTTCTACTGAAGGAGTACCAGGCACTGGACTATTACTACTCCTTGATATGGGGCTTGATTCTGATTGGGATAAACGAATTGAGTGATCCTCAAAATCGTAATACGCTACGCCCAATGATTTAAAAGAATTGAAAAATTTCTTTCCAATCTCTTCTCTAATATCTTTCAAACCTTGAACTAATAAGAATGAGCAAAATTGCTCTAAGGTAGGGTCAACGTCATCTTTTCCTACCACAAAGATATCCAAAGGAATTTCACAATGGGTAAAATCAATCATATTCTTTTCGCTAGTTTGATTCATATCAACTTGGCTGATGTCTCCAATGAAACCAATATTGACTCTGAGGTCGGTCAAAAGACCAACCCTACAATTCTGAGAAGCCATATAATTCAAAAGTTGTTTAATCATGCCGTTCAACTTTTTTTCCAAGAGGTCATCTAAAGTAATTTCCTCAGGATCTAATCCTGTGATACAGGTTTTGAATTCCACAGCCATAGCTGTTCCATCATCGTTTCCTTTTTTTTTCATCACAAAATCTGGTTGGTTTGGATTTAACTGTTTGACGCTACCTCCAGGAAAGGGAAGAACCGTAATAGGGCCAGGCAAAATTATAGAACCGACAATTGCTCCAGTACCATATGAAACACTATCATTAAAGTGAAGTTCCAAGTTGAATAATTTGGCGAGAGTTTCAAATAATGGGAGCATTTTCACTTGTAAATTGATTTCGTTCATATTACTAACGTCGATATGTTTTTCTCTTGGGAATACTTGAGAAAGAAACTCTAATTCATCGATTTCTAGTGTTTTTTCAACCTCAGTTGAAAGGTAATTGGGCATTTCTTTATCCAATAATTCTTGGATTCTAGATTTTGACAAAAATTTAATTTTATCCTTATTCAATTTTAAGTTTAAGGAATCGATGTAGTTGTTAATGTGGCCTTTGCTTTGGGATTTTTCAAAATTGGAAAATTTGTAGTTGAATTTTGGCATCATTAACCACAATTTGAGTTCTGAAAGTATGTCGCCAGTGCTAAGGGCAAAAATAGCAGTGCTTATATATAAATTCTGCCTAACCTGATTGCTGATATTTGGAAATGGCTCCTTCCTAAAGAAAAGATAATTCAGCAAGGTACTGAGGTTGAGTAGTTTTTCTTTTTTAATTCCCAATAAATCTTTGATCGATGAATATCCAATAGGTTTACTTTTCAATTCTTCAAAAAGCTTTTTGACATTTTCTGAAACAATATTTACCTTTGGTTTATCAACAAGTGAAAAAGGTTGACCTTCGGTATCATAATCTGCATCATCTTTAAAATCTTCTTCTTGGGTACTTTCTGCTGAATTCATATTGAGTTATAAAAAAATGTGGTATAGTTTTAGGAAGGAAATGAGGTAGGTATCGCAAGTTGCAAAAAATGAAAAATAAGGGGTGCGGCTCGTAATTTACTACCAAAGCACTCCACTCCTCTTTAGGTTGTCAAGGCCAGGGCTCAAGTTCAGTTGAGGTTTAAAACCTTTGGATTCCCACTCTATAATAATTCAAAATGTACTGGTTCATCTTATTCATTACTTTAGGTCAATGCCTTGCATCGCCTACCTACTCTGATATTCCATTTGATTACAACCACTTGATTCAAGTCCAAAATTATACTGCCAATGAAATTTGTTATTTGAAGTATTATGGAATTACATCAACTGATGATTTAGGGAACAAAGGTTATGGATTAATGAATAGTACGTATCATTACAAAGTGTTCTTACTGCCTGAAGGGTTTATCAAGCCTGTTTATGATAAGCAAGAATTTTTAAAGTTTTTAGATGAAGCTCTGAATCATCAATTTGATAGTAGTTATGACTATTGTCAGCCTTTAGGGGAGATTTTTCTTGAAGGGGCTAGGGACAGGGAAAAGTATATAGAGGTGAATGGTAGGTTACTTTACTGGGGTGATTCTGAGTGTTGTCCTCCAGGTTTTACTGAATGTTGTTTTCAAAGTGATTTTGAGTGTTGTGCTGAAGGTACTCTGGGTACTGAAGATACTGAAAGTGATTCTGAAAGTGATACAGAAAGTGGTACCGGTTCTACTCAGGAAACACGTCAAATATTTCACTGGTTTTTTTTCACTTAACATTGATCTTTACAACACACCCCTTTGCACAAACACATCCTTTACACAAACATATTCTAAATCTGATGAATTAAATTTGATGACAGATTAGACTCACTTGATGGTTAATATATCTCTTTATGATGAGATCAGTACAAATAAGGATTAACTTCAGGTGAAGTTAATAATTTGGACAGGGTCTTATACTCAGGACGGTAAAGAAATTAAGGCCAGGTAAAGATAGGCCAGAGATAGGCCAGAGATAGGCCAGAGATAGGCCAGGTAAAGAAAGACCAGGTAAAGATAGGCCAGGTGAAGATAGAGAAGGTAATAGGAAAGTCAGAAATTCAGGAGAGACCTCATCACCTTCGCTTCGCTCAGGTATTCGGATTCGGATGAAACGTGATTATTATAGATATACAAACTAACCAAGATCTAATGTCTTCTTGATTCAGCAATAACTTTATTCATATCTTCAACTTTCTTTAAAGATCTCTTGTGAGTACCTAATCTCTTTTTAGCTAATTTCTTAGCTCTCTTTTCACCAGCATTTCTGATTAATTCGATTAATCTTCTTTCATAAGGAGCTAAACCACTAACTTCCTTAACGATAGATCTAACGAATGAGGTTCTTTTAGATAAAGCACCTTTTCTGTATGAGATTTTTGGGGTAACTTCTTTTGGAGTTACTTTATAACCTTTGTTTAAACCAGAAGCGATTCCTATTTGTTAGTATATGTTGGGGTGGGGGATGGGTATTGGTGTAGGTACTGGATTGAGATATGAGGTGAAGTTGGGAGTGAAGTAAGGGGATTCAAGTCCATGATTTAGGAATTTTGTCCCTAGTAAAAATTATCTCTGCTTAAGATTAGAACCAGTTCTTCAACTTATGGCCTTAATTCTACCACCTTTCATTGTATTTATGATTTTCTGGACTTTGTGTACTCTTAAAACTCTTTTTGTGGTCTCTGTAGTCTTTATGGTGTCTACTCTATGATCTTCTCTTGTATAATCTTCTCTTCTCTACTGTAATGATTCTATGATTTTACTTGCTTTTGTGACACCTCTGCCTGTGACTTCTACTCGTGTTTGTGTAACCTCTTCTATACCCTGTGACTCTCTTTACCAGTCATCATATAATTAAATTAATGTACATACCTGTCTTAGCCATGATAAGTTAATGTAAAATGAAAATTTTTGGTGAGAAGTTTTTTTAGTTGAGGAAAAATTTTCTGAGAGAAGACCTGTGACTGTTCTTGTTAAGTTAGGAGTGTCGCGAAATGTGTCGGGGAAGTGTGATGAGAATGTCGTACAGGCACGAGACTGTGCACGTGATAATGGTGGTGAATAATGTTAATTGGTTTTTGTAGAGGTAATAGAACTGATAATTCATAATTGACAGTGTGAATATATCGACCTGTGACACAAACACATTTAGATGACAAATAGAGACATAAACACATTCTAGGTACAGATAGAGCCACAAAGACAGAGACACAAATAGAGCCACAGAGACACAAATAGAGCCACAGAGACACAAATAGAGCCACAGAGACACAAAGACAAAGACAATGATACACGCCATATCTATTTACATGAATTTACTCTTCAAGCTTCAACTTGAACTGGTTCTCCCGACTCAACTACCCCAAGGGTAATAGGACCAAAATCATAACCATAATTCTCCAACACCTCAATAATCTCATCAGTAGTCATATAACTATACCCAGCTAAAAATTGTCTATAATCAATAGGTTCATAATTATCAGCTTTAATGTATGGATAAAGTTCCTTTAATAATTTCTTTCTTCCAACTATGATTTTCCTGCCTTTTGTGTCAACATGGTACACAGTATTTGAAGTATGATTATCAACATTTAAGTCTTGAGCTTGTTGTTTCATCATTATATCGTACCTGATTCTCCAAGCCACTTTCCCCATGGTTTTGATTCTAGCTGGTTTATCTTTAAGAACATAATTATCCAATCCTCCTTCTTTGGTGATAGTCTTTAATACTTTTGTAGCTACTTTAAGTTTGAATACTTTATCTAAAACTTCAGAATATAATGAAGCAGTCACGATATTTGGTTTATGAGTTCTTAAGTTTTTGTTCTTACTTTCACTACAAGTTTTAGATGATGTCTTTTGCAATCCTCCATAAAGTCCTCTATTCTGTTGTTTGAAGAAGAGAGTTTCGTATGGATAATCAGGGTAATATTGTTTGAATTGGGGGATTGAAATTTGAGGAGATATAACGTCTCCGGCTTTGTATGTGGTGGTGTCTATAGGTTTGACATATTTGGTGATTTTATAGTACTTGTCGAATTTGTGAAGGGGTGAAGTTGTTGATAGTTGTCTGATGAACATGGTGATAATTTTTCACTCGCACTCACCTGAACTCAGATACCTGAGCGTACCTGAGGGTAACGAAGGTGTCTGAGTATAGGGAGGTGGTTCTAGCTACCGGTACGACTTAGTACCATTTTTAGAGGTTAGAGAGGTTAGGGAGATTAGGGAGATTAGGGTCTCCTCACTGTTTCCATTCCTGATTAGATTTTTTTATGGACTTTATATGCTTAACATGGCCTAAAGCCTAAGTAGTCCCTCACCGTACTAAACTCGCACCAGAGATGGCCCTACGGTGGTGTGCTTGTGCGGTGGTGTTCTGATGCGGTGGTGTTCTGATGCGGTGGTGTTCTGATGCGGTGGTGTTCTGATGCGGTGGTGTTCTGATGCGGTGGTGTTCTGATGCGGTGGTGTTCTGATGCGGTGGTGTTCTGGTGAGGTGGGGGCGGTTGGGGCGGTAGTGGTGCGGTAGTGCGGTAGTAAGCCCAACGAGCGTGGCACTAACTCAACCTTCTCTATTCATACTCATTAAATGTCATCTTTCATGAATTCAACCTACCCCCTACATGGAATCACTTATAAATCCCTCAATCACTTTAAATCACAAACCTAGACGAACCTAGACGAACCTAGACAAACCTAGGCAAACCTAAGCCACACTGTATCTCTTAAAGAGGTGTAAAAAAATCTAAAAGAGGTGTAAAAAATCTAAAAGAGGTTTACGGAACTTTAATCTCTAAACCCAATTACGCTCTAAACCCAATTACGTACGGGTGTTCCCCATTACGAGCCACTAGAGCAATATACAGATATACCGAACTAATAAGGAATTCCAGGGCCGTAAAGATTAATCTTCCCAGGGCCCACACCAATGAGTTGACCCAGCACCCATTGCGGTACGTGTTCACCAGCCAAATGAAATGATGCCAGACCAAACGGCAGTTAAAACGACACCTAAAGCGACAGTAAAAATGACAATCATCGACAAGAAAATAAACTAATGCAAAGAAGTCTAAATTCATCAAGTGCTTACTTTAAGAGAATTTAAGTGGTGGAATGTCCCGGAATTACACGAGTGGATTTACCAGATCGGAGTTTTTTCAGGATATGTTTTTGTTAACAGGAATTTTGTTATTAGGATGTCTCGCGTTGGTGGGTGATTGGTGGGAGTCTTACTAGGGGAGGGGAGTAGTGGTTAGTCAGTGGTTTAAGTTAAAGAGGGGGAAGAAGCTGGTAGAGGGTCTGACAGGGGTTCAGGTAGAAGGGTGCTGACCTGAAGACTAATGTACGATATTAAAGGTTGTCATAGTGACCCTTTCATATTGTACAGAGAAATACCAATACATACCGACATTCCTTAGTTACGACATCCTGATATCAAAGGTATTCTTTAATAAAGGCTCTAAACGGCATCGTCTTCAAATGCATCTATTTAAAGTTTGGATAAGATTTGACATCTAAATTGGTAATACCAGGCATGAAATACTCATAACCATCAAATTACCACTAATAACATTGTTGAGTTGAATTATGAGGGAATTTGGTTCGTCCCTTACCGAATTACCGGGTGATGTTCTATAATGGCCATTACATAATTCGATTGGGGTTAGTACGGGTTAGTACGATTTAGTACGACAGTACTACGAGACCAAGGTACTGAAAGATTAAAGTTTCGTTAAGGTGGGTAAGGAACACGGTGGTGGAATTGGAGATAGGATAAGGAGGTGGAATTGCAACCAACACAAAATCTTAGCAATGGTCGGTGGTGCCTTGGCTCAAATACCTTCACCGGTTTTATAGAAAAGAATATAAAAAATATATCAAATAGCAATTTAGTTAATGTAAGATTTATAAATAATTTGCAGCCTTTTACACTACCATGAAAGACCCAAACTCAGGTGAAACTAATAGAGTAAAACAATATAAAACAATATGTGTCAATAGTCTACCACCACTAACCTACCACTAACCTACCACCAAGTTACCACCACATTTCCCCTTCAACTCCAATTCTCTGTACACTCTCAATTCACCTTTCTTTTTTTATTATTCGCTTAAACCGCAGAGAATTTTTTGAGAAAACAACCCGAAGAAAATCAAGGAGGTTTTATCCTTAATAGACATTAAAGGTTGGCTTTATAGAACATTACCCCCACCAAACCCATTAACCATAGATCAATAGACTAGGAGAATACCCCACCTCCTTATTAAACATAATCTTATAGAAATTTTTTTTGCCCCACCTTGTACACAAACCCAAATTGTGTACGGTTCAATTCATTTATGCATTAATATTTAATATTTATTTAATCCAACAAAATTACCAGAACTAAACAAAAATGCCAGATTTTGCTAAAACTATATTTGGATTCAGTTCATTAAAGAAAGATGATGATCAAGCTAAAATTTATCCAAAATCATTAGCTAATGTTACCCCTACCACAGCAATTAGTGAGAATTCATTAGCATATGGTGCCACATCAAATAATCATGAAGATCTTACCAAGACTTTTAAACAACATGGTAATGTTTTCGGGAAGTCACAAACCACTCAAACTCAAACTGAACCACAAACCCAACAACCACAATCACAAACCCAAATTAGTGAAAATGATCCAATGATTATTACTACTGATGAAACCGGTCAAACTAATATTAATCAAACTAACCCTGCACCAAAAGGAAAGTTAAAAGTTTCAATTGTTGAAGCTAATAATTTATTAATTCATTCATCTAATAGTCAACCATATGTGGTTTGTACTTTTGAAAGTAGTGAATTCGTTACTAATGCACCAGGATCTTTTAGTAAAAGTCCAAGTATTATTAAAAACGAAGTTAATCCAAGAAATCTTTACCAAAGACAATCATCCCTGACTCATTTAACTATGAGTGACTATAGCGTAGGGATTACAAACCCAATTTGGAACCATGAAGCAATTTTCGATGTGGTTGGGAATAAATCAGAAATTGATATTTCCGTATATGACGCTGCCACTGATGATTCATTCTTAGGTCATGTTAGAATTCAACCGTTTAGTTACCATTCCAAAAGTGGTAATTGGTTTAATTTAAGTTCTAGAGTCATGGGTGAAAGAGTTAGTGGATCAATTAAAGTTAATTGGGAATATACTTCAATAATTGCTAAAACTTATGGTCCTTCAGATTTTGAAATTTTAAGACTTTTAGGTAAGGGAACATTTGGTAAAGTATATCAAGTTAAAAAGAATGATAATAATAGAATTTATGCTATGAAAGTCTTGAGTAAAAAGGTAATTGTTAAGAAGAAAGAAATTGCTCATACTATAGGAGAACGTAATATTTTAGTAAGAACTTCAGCCGCACAATCTCCATTCATTGTAGGATTAAAATTTAGTTTTCAAACTCCTACAGACTTATATTTAGTTACAGATTATATGAGTGGAGGAGAATTATTTTGGCATTTACAAAAAGAAGGTAGATTCCCAGAAGATCGAGCTAAATTTTATATAGCCGAATTAGTATTGGCTTTAGAACATTTACATGATAATGATATAGTTTATAGAGATTTAAAACCTGAAAACATTTTACTTGATGCTAATGGTCATATAGTATTATGTGATTTTGGATTATCCAAAGCCAATTTAAATAATGATGGTACTACTAATACATTCTGTGGTACAACTGAATATTTAGCTCCAGAAGTCTTATTAGATGAATCAGGGTATACAAAAATGGTTGATTTTTGGTCCCTTGGGGTTTTAATTTTTGAAATGTGTTGTGGTTGGTCACCATTTTATGCTGAAAATACTCAACAAATGTATAAGAATATTGCCTTTGGTAAAGTTAGGTTCCCAAAGGAAATTTTATCACCAGAGGGAAGATCTTTTGTTAAAGGGTTATTGAATAGAAATCCTAAACATAGATTAGGTTCAATTAATGATGCTAGAGAGTTAAAAGCTCATCCTTTCTTCCATGATATCGATTGGAATTTATTGAAATTAAAATCGATCCCACCACCTTTCAAACCACATTTAACTTCAGAAACTGATACCTCAAATTTTGATCCAGAATTTACTAATGAATCAACTTCTGTATTAAGGAAACAAATGGAATTAGCTTCAACTCCGTTGAGTCCGGGAATTCAAGCTAATTTTAAAGGGTTTACATATGTTGATGCATCTGCCATGGAAGATCATTTCGGGAAATCTCATAGAATGAATACGTTTAAGAACCCAGGATCGTTTATCCCGGGCAATCCTAATTTACCACCGGATGAAGATGTTATAGATGATCAAATTGATGAAGAGGATGAAGATGAGATGGAGATAGATCACGGAGAGGATGAAGAGTTTATAAATGGTAGGTTTGATCTTTGAACGAGGCCATAGGCCGAGTTCTGACTAGCTCAGGGTAGCCATTAGGTCCCGGCCAGTGGGCCAATGGCAAAACGTATAATAGATGATGTGTATTAGATAAATGTTGAGGATTTCTTTTCTCTCTTGTGTACTTACAAAGTCTTTTTATGTACTTAAACATTTCTCTTTGTGTTCTCACAAACACCTGATATAATCACGAACTGCATAGAACAAGGCCTACCACCAAAATAGTTCGTGCAGTACTATTACTCGTACTAATATTCGTACTAATATTCGCCTATGCTTGTACCTCAAATTCGCACAAACTCAAAGGCTGGCAGTTCGCACTCCAACTTCACACAACATGGCTCACCCAGGAAGACCAAGACGTCGTAATAAAACAAACACTTCACTCCCTATACATACTTCGGTCCCCCAATCAGTCAAACAACCAATCAAAGAAGAACCTACCAACTCACTTCATGATGAAAGTGATTTAATATCTTTCCGTAGTGATGCCCTTGCCAGGCTTATACAAAACCAAGAATTATTAGAAAGTGTAACATCTAAATATTTTCATACCGATAAGATAATTCCACCATCATCGTTCCCCGAACACCCTAAAAGACCTAAACCTTTGAATGAAGCGGAGTCGATTGCTTACCTCAAGACTTTAGGACCAGAAGGAACGTATTTTGGTGATTATGAAATAATGAAATTTGTCAATGATAAATTATCTGAAACCATCACTAAATTAGAGTCAACCCCTGTAGAAGTAGAATTTGATGATGATTATAAATTTCAAAAGGAAAAGACTGAAAAGTTGATTCAGCTCACTCAGAAATTAAATGATCAACAATCACTCAATGATTTAGAAACTGAGTACAACAATATCCTTAAAGAGTATAATGAAAGAACTCAAAAAACGTTATCAACTATTCAATCATATAAACAATATTCGGTTAAAAACCCTAATGTTCAAGAAGCACCAAAAGATTATAATCCAAGACTGATAAATTCAATGGTTAATTTAAAACCTGATTTTAATGGTAAACAAAATGGTGTTGATGATAAGGATAATTTTGAATTTGCTAACAATTTTTTGTTTCAGCAGAATAATAAAAATCTTGATGATATAAATAATTTATTTCAAAGACAGGGGAATCAAGAGGATATTGATATGGGAGATGTAGGAGATGATATGGGAGATTTGATTAATTTTCAGGGAGATGGAGATATAATTGAGGGGGGAGCTTTTGATGATGATTTTTTGAGTCAAATTGATCATAGTTTAGAGTGATCATCTCGACCTGAACCTTGGCCTAAATGAAGTGAAGGTTAAGGTGAGGCGAATATTCCTCGTTCTTCCAGTCTTTGAGACCGTTAAAACTTTGACTAAATTGGTAAAGCTTTGCCTAAGTCCAATATCACCCTTGGCCCATTACAACCCATCTAAATCAACACCAGGTAGTCTATAGGTAGAGAAATCGAAAATGTGTGGTTAATGTAAGGTTAAGCATTGTTAAGTACACAATGAAACACGCACCAAACCGACCTTACATAGAGATGTACACAAAAAGAGTACACAAAAGTACACAAACAGGGTACACAAAAACAGTACAAAAGAGTACAAACAGATAAACAAAACAAGTATAGTAGAATGTAATATAGTAATTCACTCATAACTCTAAACTCAAATCAACTGGTAAAAATCTCATCAGGGAACCTCGCTTCAGGTAACCTCACCTAAACTCGCTACGCTCGTTTCATCGGATCGCACATGGAGGCACGGGCTAAACTAAGACAACAAAAACTAAGAATAACATTTCTTGGTTATGTGTTTGTACTAATATTCTTCGGAATCCTACAACTCATCTCCATAACATTCTTCACCAAAGGGTTTCTTTTATCCCGTGACGTGTCGGATGTTATTTCCAATTGTAGCGATGAAATTAATCCGTGTATCGAGCCTGTCATAGATAAGACAATTTTTCTTGTCATTGATGCCCTTAGATTTGATTTCGTTATACCCGTTGAAGGGTCTGATAAATACTATCATAATAATTTCCCAATCTTATATGACTTAGCCCTAAAAGAACCTAAAAAGGCATCGTTATTGAAATTTATCGCAGATCCTCCTACTACAACCTTCCCTCGTTTAAAGGGATTAACTACTGGTTCATTACCAACGTTTCTTGACGCTGGTTCGAACTTTGGTGGGGATGAAATCGATGAAGATAATTGGATTCTTCAATTATATAATCATAATAAGACTATAGCGTTCATGGGAGATGATACTTGGGAAGCACTTTTCAAGAAATATATTCATCCTGATTTGAACTTTCCTTACCCATCATTGAACGTATGGGATATTCATACTGTGGATAATGGAGTGTTAAATCATATTTATCCATTATTAGATAAAAATACTGGATGGGATTTGATTGTAGGGCATTTCTTAGGTGTTGATCATATTGGTCATAGATATGGACCTAATCATTATTCCATGAAGGATAAACTTAATCAAATGAACGAAAATATCGAAAAGATCATTAACCAAATGGATGATAAAACCATGTTGGTGGTAATTGGGGACCATGGAATGGATTCTACTGGGAACCACGGTGGGGATTCAAGAGATGAACAAGATACTACTTTATTCATGTACACTAAAAATAAGAAATTTAATTTCAATCCTAAACCTAAACAAGAATATGATATTGCTGAATTAGGTAAGAATTATAGATCAGTCAATCAAGTGGATTTAGTTTCTACTATTTCTTTATTAATGGGTGTACCTATACCGCATAATAATTTAGGATTCCCTATTGATGAAGCATTTGATACCAAAACTCTTACATTGGCCAGTTTCAAAACTTGTCAACAGATCCAAAGGTTTAGACAATCTTCATCGATTCTTAAAGATAATCAAGAATTGAATCAACAATATCAACATTTTATCAATAATTATCAGAAGTTTAGTGGAACAAAAAAGTACCACAGTCAATTAATTGAAGAAGCTAAAAGTTATCAATACCAATCATTAGAACATTGTAAAACCTTATGGGCTAGATTTGATTTGAAGTTCATCATCCTCGGGATAATTCTTTTATTATTCTCTTTCCTGTTCATTTTGGCATATTCTAGGTCGATACCTTCAGTAAGAGTTTCTACATTATCGTTTGAATTCATTGGATCAGTAATTGCCATGTCTTTATTAGGAATAGTATTAAGTATTTCCGTATACATAGTGTTGATGCCTCATAATTTGACATTGAAACATTGTATTGGAACTGGAATTGCAATCGGAATGATTATAGGGTTCTGGGCACCCATAATGGACAGATTTAGTATTCAATGGTTGGTTCATCAGATTTATGATTTTTTTGTCTACAGTTTCAATTCTTGGTCATTCTTTGGATTGACATTTATCGTCCTTCATTGTTTGATTTTTGCATCTAATTCTTATGTGATTTGGGAAGATAAAATGATTCATTTCTTTGTTATAACCTTTGGGATTGGATGTTTTGTATCGATTTTATTTAATCATAAAATTGGTTCAAATCAAAGAATTCTTGGTCTTATCCATTCCTTTACATTTATCTTTGTATCGAGATTGATCTCTATGATCAATTTATGTCGTGAAGAACAAGGTGGATTATGTAAACCTACATTTGAAATGACATGGTGGTCGATTTTATTATTACATGGTGTAGCATTTTTCTTACCATTGATGATTAAATCGTTTTATAAATTATCAAATTCTTATCATTCAGCAGCTCCTTTATGGATTGGCACTGGTATGAAGTTTCTTTTGATTTTGAATGCTTTTAATTGGACATTCGAATATATTGAAAATAATGCTGATTTACTCAAACAATTTAATACCCCATTAATCCTTAACCTCCTTAAATCATTGAAAATTGCAATTGCAAGAATCGTTCTTGTTATAGGATTGATTGCAGCTAATTATGGTTGGACTAGAGGTCCTTTATGTGTTAAAATCGATTTATCAAAACCTCCAATTCCTGAGCAAATCATTCCAGCTTCATCACCTGAACCTGATGGATTAGATCCTGATGCTCCGGAATTAAAACCTACAGCTACAATTTTAGGTTATGAAAACGTTTATGGATCTTCATATTTCTTATTGGTTATAAATTTTGCCGTATGTATTATGTTAGTATCCAAACCATTAGGGGCTATATCATTAGCTGGACTTATAATTCAATTATTATCGTTTTTGGAAATTATAGATTTATTAGAATTAAGAAGAAATTTGGTGAGCCCTATAATCTTTACGTTATTAGGGTATCAACATTTTTTCTCCACCGGTCATCAAGCCACGATCCCATCAATTCATTGGGAAGTTGGGTTTATGACCAATGAAATCATTATCTTTCCATTTACTCATATTAATATTTTATTGAATACGTTTGGGTCATTTATTATTGTTTGTTTAAGTGCACCTTTAATTACTTTATGGAAGATTCCTCCAACTAATAAACCTATAACGGTATTGTCACAAATTATAACGGTAATTACATCGATATTGACATATCAGACTCTTTTAAGTTTATCGAGTTTTATATTCACAGCTCATTTTAGAAGACATTTAATGGTATGGAAGATCTTTGCTCCGAGGTTTATGTTGAACGGGTTATTATTGGTTTTGATTAATACGGTTTTGGTGATGTTGACATTATGGTTTGGTAGTGGGAAGGTATTGACTCAGGTGAATAGGATATTTGGGAAGTAACCAAACCGAACCACAAACCGAACGAAGTGAAGTTTGTGAATTTACTTCCCTTCATTCCATACTACGCCCAACACCACGCCGAATACTACGCCCAATTTATCCCATACTACGCATACTATCGCACACCCTATGGCCATAGTTAAGCTTCTACCATATAATCCACATAAACCACAGACCAACCAAACCCTGTAACTCTAATATTTATTAAGTACAAATACATAAAATTATATACACCACCACTAAGCCTCTATTTATGTAATCCAAACCTATTCTAAAGCCTAGTGCACCAATGGTTAAAGTTCCCCATGGCTAAAGTTCACTATTGCTTAGTGGGGCAAGTGCGATCTCACAAGACATGAGGTTAATATGGCTTACGTATTTGGTGGTACTTCCCATCATTTTAGGGGCTGAATTCAATTCAGCTTTCACCCCCGAACACCTTCATTACCTCAAAAACAATACAAAGGCCTTATTCGACCACGCATGGAATTCATATATGGCCCATGGATTCCCCCACGATGAGATCACTCCAATCAGTTGCCAACCTTATGGCCCTAATTTCAAGAATAAAAAAGACACAGTCCGGAACGACGCCATGGGGAACATATCCCTGACCATGTTAGATAACTTAGACACGTTAATAATTATGGAAAAATGGGATGATGTTGAAAAATCACTCGATTACTTGAAACTGCAACAAGCCACTTTTTTCAATCAAGATGTTATTATTCAAGTGTTTGAAATTACTATACGATCATTGGGAGGGTTGTTATCGTCACACCTTCTTTTGACTGATCTAGGGCTAGAAGACCCAAATTATCAACGAATTTCAAATAATTATGATGGGTTCCTTTTAAAGATGGCTAATGATTTAGGGTCTAGACTTTTACCAGCATTTAAAACTTCTAGTAATATTCCTGTACCTAGAATAAATCTTAAGAAAGGGGTCACAGGTGTTCCGTATAAATTACAACAAGAAACATGTACTTCTGGGGCCACTACCCCAGTTTTAGAGTTCAGTTTATTATCAAAATTAACCGGAAATCCAGACTACGAATATTACAGTCAATTGACTTTTTGGAAGATCTGGACAAGTCGACTGGAATTGGATTTATTGCCAATGACAATTTCACCCATTCAAAGTGAATGGATGGATTCTATAACAGGAATTGGTGCATCTATTGATTCATTCTACGAGTACGCCGTTAAGCTGGCTATCTTATTCAACGATAAGAACATGTGGGACGTGTTCAAGGTTTCATATAAAGCATTGATGACACATCTGGCTAAAGGATCTATTGATAATTTCACATCATTACTTTTTGCTAACGTAGGAACAGTTGATGGATTAGATGCAACTATTTGGATAGATCTGTTATCAGCATTTTGGACTGGGGTTCAAGTCCTAGCTGGTCAATTAAAAGATGCCATAGGTAGTCATATGGTCTTCTTGAAATTATGGGGATACTTTGATCTGATTCCAGAAAGATGGAATTGTTTAATGCCCAAAGAAAAGCTCCTGAAGGATAATATTTTGGGTTTGGAATGGTACCCTTTGAGACCAGAATTCATTGAATCAACTTACTATTTGTATAGAGCCACTAGAGATCCAATGTATTTGCATATAGGTGAACGGGTATATAATTTATTCGAGCATAAGTTCAAGGCCAAATGTGGGTTTAAGGGTATCCAAGACATCAGAGTAGGGAAGTATCAAGATAGGATGGAACTGTTTGTGTTAAGTGAAACTTTGAAGTATTTGTATCTTTTATTTGATGAAGAAGAGGAAGTTTTCTTACATTCCAAGACCATGAAAAACAAGAATTGGGTGTTTTCAACTGAAGGACATCCTTTATGGTATAGACCACTGTTAGGTAATGGAACTTTAAATGAAGCTACTAATAATGCAAAGAAATTGTTTATTAAACAACAAAACCAAAAACGTCAAGAAGTATTTATGATTGACGAGAAAGAGGTAAAAGAACCATTTGATCAAAGATTTGAGCAATGTGAAGTGAGTCCGTTCACTCACGATGGATTTATGAAGTCCAATTACTATTCAATGGATTCATTATTTAGTATAGACTATGTTTACCAAGACTATTTACAGAAACCGAAATATCTAAAGAATCTTGCTAATATTGAATTAACTCAACCGTTCTATGATAAGTTTACAATGTTTACTATGAACACCACCAGTCCTGTACCACCTAATACTAATAGATTTGATTTATTCTTAGGAGAAAAATCACAAATTAGAGATCTGAAATTGTATACTGTAGAAGGAGGCTATTTTGTGCCTGAATTCAAAGATCTCCGTCTAAGTCTTGAGATTCTTGGTGCTGGGGAAGTTGATCTGACCCATAATTATATCACTAAAGAGTATATAGATGAAGCGAATAAAGCTATAATAGGAAGAGATATTATCAATGATATCTTATCGAGGATTTTAAAGGTTAATGGGGTTTTCATCAAACCAGGTGAGGTTTTATATATCCCTGAATTTGAAGTTTTGATTGATAGTGGGCAATTAGATATTGTTGGGGACAGGTTATTGATGAATGGGTTTTTGGTAGAAAATGTCCAGATTTTGACTTAGTCGGATACTTTCAGGAGCAGATTGAGAGCCATCGCCAGGTTGAGAGTAATCTCACTGCTCAGGTTAGATCTAAAATCACCTTACACCCATTACAACTCATATCAGGTGACAGATTCAAATACGAGAAATATCAGGCGAGGCTGCATAAAAAACGGTTGCAAAATGCGGCAACTGATAGAGATTAATAGTATGAGGTAAAGCCACAAACATAGTACCGCCACGAGTACTGCCACAATATATCTCAAATCAACAATTACACCAACAATTACACCAGGCCCATAGATCCAAACCCTCACCACCACTATCACCACCACCACCACCACCACATTATGACTCAAATAAAAAATATCCCCACAAATCCCCTCCAAATCTCGGATTTGTGGATGGTACGATTCTCCATATTAACTCCATCCATTACCGTACATTAAATATAATTTATAGACATATATGACTCTTTTAAGTACTCCAAAGAAGCTATATAGGTTAAACTGTCCTCAACCACTATGAAATCGAAGGTGGCTTTATGACTCACTCCACCAATAGCCGAATTCCTATACTTAAATAGTGCGAATCACCTAAGAAAATTTTTCATAGTGGAAACCAGAAAATCATATATAAACTCACGGATTCCAGGATGTTTAAAAATTTTAGTCAAAAGGTTTTCCAAACCCAATCGAGAAGAATGTATAACCAACTTGATGCTTCTAAATTAGTCATAAATAAGACTACCACTCCAAAGACTAAATTACCTCATGACCAATTAATCTTTGGTAAAACATTCACTGATCATATGTTAGAAATTGAATGGGATGCTGAAACTGGTTGGGGTCAACCTGTTATCAACCCATATCATAAATTAGAATTAGATCCAAGTTCAGTTGTTTTACATTATGCTTTCGAATTATTCGAAGGTTTAAAGGCTTATCGTGATAATCAAGGTAATGCCAGATTATTCAGAATTAATAAGAATATGGAAAGAATGAATAAATCAGCTGCTAGAATTGATTTACCACAATTCGATGAAGCTGAATTAGCTAAATTAATTGCCAAATTCGTCGAATTAGAAAAAGATTTCATCCCTTCTGAAAAAGGTTACTCTTTATACTTAAGACCAACTTTTATTGGAACTACTGCTAGTTTAGGAGTTGGATCTCCTGATAAAGCATTGATCTTCCTTATTGCATCCCCAGTTGGTCCTTATTATAAAACAGGTTTTAAACCAGTCTCATTAGAAGCTACTTCCAATTATGTTAGAGCTTGGCCTGGTGGATCAGGTAACAGTAAATTAGGTGCTAATTATGCTACTTGTATTAAACCACAAAGAGAAGCTGCTTCAAGAGGTCATCAACAAAACTTATGGTTATTCGGTGAAGAAGGTTTTGTTACTGAAGCTGGTACTATGAATGCTTTCTTTGCATTCCAAAAGGAAAATGGTAAAAAGGAATTAGTTACTGCTCCATTAGATGGAACTATTTTAGAAGGTGTAACTAGAGATTCTATTTTGGAATTATGTAGAGAAAGATTAGGAAGTGAATGGGAAGTTAATGAAAGACCTTATACTATTCATGAAATTAAAAACGCTTCCGAAAATGGTACTTTAATTGAAGGATTTGGTGCAGGTACTGCAGCTCTTGTTTCCCCAATTGGTAATATTGCATATAATGGTAAAGATATCTCAGTTCCAGTTATTGATGGTGCTGCAGGTGAATTAACTAGTTCAGTTGCTAAATGGATTCAAACCATTCAATATGGTGATGATGATTTTAAGGGTTATTCAACTTTAGCCAAGGATTACTAACCTTCCCTGAGCGAAGCGGAGGTGAAGGTTGAGACTTCTTTACTTCATTCCTGAACTTAGTCACGGGTACTTAGACTATGTAGAGTTAATGTATTATAGAATTAGGTTTCATTTATATCTATTCGTTTTATGGCTAGCTATGGTTCAGATATCTATACACCTTTTCATTAGAGTTATGATATCCTTCATGAGAGTTATGATACTCTTTCAGGGGAGTTATCCCAACAACTTTTTCTTCGCTTACGCTCAGGTAAAGGAGTGGTTATCTTGACTCTATATCAGGCAACTTCATGATCTGATCTAGAATATAATCCTTTTCATCTATCACATTTGGATCATTAGCAATCGTAGTATCAAACTTCTCAAAAAAATCAATGAAATTACTCTTATTCTTTATCAATACGTTCAAAATCTCTTTTGATTTCTTTGGTTTTGCTATAAAGTACTTGAAAATTTGAAATCCCTCTAATTGTAGATTCTTCAGTTTATCACTCAATAGAATCATTATTAATTTCAAATTAGTTGTATCATTGAAATACGTAGTTAGGAAATATTGATTGGATTTATTTAGAACAATTTCATTCAAAAGTCTGACACTTTGCCTTTTAGTTACATAATTTTTCAGTTGAATCAATTTATTGATCTCTGAGGTTAATGGTTCATAATTATTCTGTAAAAACACCGATACTAATTTCTTATGAGAAGTCAATAAATCATGTAACGTAGTGAAGGCATCTGTAGCAATTTCAAAGATTTCATTCTGAACATATTGAAAGAAATTCCAAAAATAATTACTATATAAAATATAATTATTTATAATTTCAAACTTTATACAATCTCTGAGAATCGATCCACAGATCAATCCTATTTCACTTATATTCTGACCCTTGATAAGTAACACAAGAATCTCTGGTTTTGACATAAGATAATCAACAGTAGGCGATGTATTACCAGTTTTACGTCTTAATAACGTCAGAAATATAATCGATACATCTTTCCTACTATCGAAATCTAGGTTACCCAAATATCTAATAAGGTAATATAAACCATCAGTCTGATAAATTTCTTGAGCTAAATTGGAGATTTGATCAGGTTGGGGATCAATTTCATCGTCTCCATGTAAGATCAATTTGATTTGTTTCAAATATTTACTACACTCATCTTGATACTTTCTATGATTCTCATTAGTAACATCGATCTTTTCAATTTGTTCATTAAGATTTCGGATAAGTTCTTGTGGAGTTCGAGGGGTTCTTTTGAATAAAAATGACATGTTTATATGGTGTACGGAATGTGGCTAGTTATGTATCACAAAACCAAAGTGCGCACTCAACTTGGTTTTTTTGGGGATGGAGGGGATCAAAGTATGGAAACCTGTAAATGTAAATCGTAGTAATAGACCTGTATTAAAAGAGGGGGAAGAGATTTTATATGTTAAGGATAATATTGGATTATACCAAGGACGTGTGAAAATCGCAAATCGTCAATTGGGTAGAATTTATTTAACTAGTTTAAGAATCATTTATATTGATAATAATGATATATCGATGTCAATGGCATTGAATGTGGATAATGTTAGTAGGACTGAAACAATTGATGGGTTTTTGAAGAGGTCGCCGAAGTTAAAAATATTTTTAACCGATATAGATGATGAAATCAATGAATCTATTGATTGGGTGTGTAGAATATGTTCATTTAATAATCATTTACAATTACCTGTAGATTATAAGAAGTTACCAAAGTGTGTATCGTGTGGAGTACCTACTACCGAGAAGTATTTAAGGGACTTACAAGAGGGCCTTGGGCAGGTACCTGGGGCTGGGCAGGTCCCTGGGGTACCTGGGGCCAATCCTCAGACTAGAGACGACCAATGTATAAAGTGCACATTTATTAATCATCCTTCACTACGGTATTGTGAAATGTGTGGCAGTGAACTTAAAACCACTTTGCCCAAACAATTGACCAGTAAGTTGAATCAATCAATTGAAAATCCTTTGAATATAGAACTTGAGAATGATGAAGTTTATTCTAGTGAAGAGAAGTACATAAAGTTGAGTTTCAGAGATGGAGGTGAAATCAAGTTTAATCAAATTCTAAAAGAGTTAATAGAAAATTTGAAATGGGATAAACTCGTTAAATCTGGAAATGTTAATAAGAACGCTATCAAAGTTAATGAAGATGTAGCTAAACCATCGTTTACCGAAAGTGGGATTTTCAAATTACAATTATTAAGTGAACAAACCAGGAAACAAAATGAAATGACCCTCACTACATCATTAGAAGATTTAGAACAATTGATGTATAAAGCTCAAGATTTATTAAAACTATCCAACTCCTTTAACAAATTGATTAAACCAATCAAAAAGTACCCATCGATGGGAAACTTTAACATTAACAAAAATTCCAAAGTTTACCATGAAGAATTATCACGTCATTTAAGTGAATATCTTATCACATACAAGTTAAATAAGACATCATCAATGATCACCACCCAAGATCTATTCGCAGATTTCAACAGATTTCTCATCCTAAGTCAAGGTTTAGGTAGAGAACTTGTAAATGCTAATGATTTCAATAAATCAATTGAATTTTTTGGTAAGTTGGATTTGCCAATAATATTGAATATTTACGATACGGGCCTTCGAGTTCTCAAGCCGAAATTTACTGAGGATATCAGTCAATTGATTATACAGTTTTTAACTAAAGCAGAAATAGAGTTCAATTATAGAAAGTTTAAATCAAATTATTTCCAAGATGACGAGGATAATTACCTAAAGAAGGATTTAGCGTACTTCAAAGGTAACACCATTAGTGAAATCAGTGAAGCATTTAATTGGTCCAATAACATCACCATTGAAGAATTAGATAAGCTCATTAATGAGGGGTCTATTGTATTGGATAAGAGTATAACAGGGACGTTTTATTTCACTAATCAATTTCAAAACCCTTCTACTTCTTACGATATAAAACAATTTGAAAAAAGATTAGAATTGGAAGAAAATCAAAGACTTCAATTAGAAGCTAAACAATTGGAATTAGCTACTAAGAATTTTGGCAGTGAAGCATTACACCAATTAAAAGGGTTAACGTTTTAACCAAAGTTCCATATAAGCGAATAGTACGATAACACAGTCTAAAAACAGATAAGCCATAATTTACAATTATGAAAATGTAATTCGCTGTAAGATCAATCGTCAATTGATCTTATTGTTGTTTATCAGTAAATTCGGCCAATATAATAATTCGGGCCTAAGTTTGTGAGGCTTCGATGCAGAACCGCGTTGATAAACGTAAATTTCACAGGATTAAGAATGTCGCTATATTGACAGGTTTGCGGAATAATGCCATGGAATGGGTCGATGGAATTGGTGTAATTCCATCGGGTTATGTACTGAGTCAATTATTATAGGATTTGTACATAGGCATGTGTATATAGGCATGTGTATATAAAGGGGCCAGTGTATATAAGGAGATTGCATAGTAAGTTTACTAGACTTCCCTCATATAAATTCCTGTAAAACCACCTCTCAATGCCACCCAATACCACCAACAAACCTCAAGGACATCTCTCACCCTGGCCCTGATTTACTCAGGAACAACCAGCCAAATTAACTACCCCGACATACGACATCCTGCGCAATTTTCCAAATTGGACTTAACGTTTATCAAAAATCTTATCAGTTAATGCTTACATAAGCATTGATAGATAACGAAAACTCATCTTGTCTAAATCCTATAAAAGGAATGGAAATCTTAAACAAATTGCAAAAAAGTTAAGAGTAAGTCACAATGAGTTCAAGTCAACTTACGTATATTCCCTTACAACAAGGTGCTGGTTATGGAGTTGTAGTAGGGTTAGGGTTAGGATTTTCATTATTTATGATGTCCCTTACCTTTGTATTGAAAAGATATAAAAAAGAAATTGTCACTGCTGAAAATTTCGCTACCAGTGGTAGAAACAATAAGAAACATTTAATCTCAGCTTGTGTGGTGAGTAGTTGGACATGGGGTGCTACTTTGTTAACATCCACTACTCAAACTTATAATAACGGTATCTGTGGGGCATTTTACTATGCATCCGGTGCTATGGTTCAAATTATCTTATTCAGTTGTTTAGCTATTAAGGCTAAGAAAAATGCTCCTGGTGCTCATACTTATTTGGAAATTGTCAAAGCCAGATATGGTAAAGCTGCTCATATTACATTTATCATTTGGGGGTTGATTGTTAATATCTTAGTCACTGCTATGTTATTAGCTGGTGGTTCAGGAGTTTTAACTGATTTAACAGGTATGCATGTTGTTGCTGCATGTCTTTTATTACCATTAGGGGTTTCCATTTATACACTTTTTGGAGGTTTAAAAGCTACATTTATCACTGATTATATTAATGGATCAGGGGTTATTATTATCTCCATGGTCTTTGGATTCACAGTTTGGGCCTGTGGTGATGCTTTAGGTTCACCAAAGAAAGTTTATGATTTAGTCACAGAAGCTGCTTTAACTAAAGCTAAAGCTGGTAATGCTGAAGGAAGTTATTTAACTATGCGTTCACAATCGGGTGGTATTTTCTTCTTAGTTAATATCATTTCAAATTTCAATCCTTTTATTGATAATGCTTATTTCGCTAAAGCTTTTGCTGCCGCTCCTTCTGCTGCCATGCCTGGTTATATCATGGGTGGTTTAGCTTGGTTTGCCATTCCTTTCTTTACTGCTACTACTATGGGTTTAACTGCCTTGGCTTTAGAAAATACTCCTGCTTGGCCAACTTACCCAAATGCCCTTAGTGCTTATGAAGTTAATGCTGGTTTAGTTTTACCAAATGCTGCTGTAGCTATTTTAGGTAAAGGTGGTGCCGTTGCTACTTTAATCTTGATTTTCATTACTGTTACATCTGCCATGTCTTCAGAATTAATGTCTGTATCAACCGTTGTCACTTTTGATATTTATAGAGCTTATATTAATCCTAAGGCAACTGGTAAACAATTGATCTTTGTTTCCCATTGTGCCGTTGCTGGATTTGCTTACCTTATGGCTGCTTTCGCTATTGGATTATTCTATGGTGGTGTAGCTATGGGTTATCTTTATGAAATGATGGGTGTTTTGATTGGTGGTGCTGTTTTACCAGCTGCTTTAACTTTATTAAATAGACAACAAAATTGGGTTGCTGCTACTTATACTCCACCAATTGCTACAGCTTTAGCTATTATTGCTTGGTTAGTATGTGCTAAGACTAAATTCGGTAAAGTTGATGTTAATACCACTTTTGAAGATTATTCAATGTTGACTGGTAATTTAGTTGCACTTTTAACTCCACTTTTCATTGTCCCAATCTTAACCTATTGGTTCAAACCACAAGATTTCGATTGGAAATTATTAAGAAACATTAAGAGAGTCGACGAAGAAGAAGAATTAATTGAAGCTGAATCTTCCAATAAAGACTTAGAAACTGGTGATGAAAAAGTCCTTCCAATTACTTCTCAAGTCACTCAAGTTGCCAGTCAAATTGCTGAAGTTAATAAGGAAAAATACTTTCAAGAACAAGATAGTGCATTCTCTGATAAAGCATTCAAAACTGTTGTTATACTTTGTTTATGTTTAACAGTTTGTATGTTGATCTTATGGCCAATGCCAATGTATGGAAGTTCATACATTTTCAGTGAAAAATTCTTCACTGGTTGGATTGTAGTTGGATTTATTTGGATTTTCTGTGCTGCTGGTGTAGTTATCATTGGACCAATTGTTGAAAGTAGAAAATCGATCTTTACTGTTTTCAGAGGTATTTATTGGGATTTAACAGGTCAAAGTTATAAAGTCAAACAATGGCAAGATCAAAATCCTGAAGAAATGCATGCAGTTCAAAGTCAAATTGAAACTCAATTACTGGCTATGAGTAATAGAGAAGCTATTGAGGGTAGAAATATTGATGAATATTTAGTTGAAAGTGATACAAAAAAGGAATAAGTAGGTTAATGTATAATGTAGTGACAACACTGTAGAGTTTTTTAGTGCCATATAGTGCCATTCTAGTGCCATTCTAGTGCCATATAGTGCCATTCTAGTGCCATTTTAGTGCCATTCCCGTACCATTCCCGTACCATTCCCGACCCTTTAGTACCGTTATGAATCCCAATGCCTTCACCTTCGCTAACGCGCTCAGGTAAAGGCTACAGGCTGCGATAACATCCTGTTAAGAATGCGTCCGGTTACGCAGGGTGGGAAATTTATTATCAATATCTCAGTATCAATAGCCAATCAGAAGCCTTCCCACATTTAACTCTTAATTGGAGGAACTTAATCTGTAAGTATTGTATATAACATACAGGCTTAATGTATCAACTATAATTGAAGTTAAACTAACGTATAAGCTAACTATTATGTATCAACATTACCACGATAAATGGTGTTAATACATATTAATACATAGTCTTACAGATATACGGCTATTGTCAGATAATATGCATCTATCATTACCTAAGTTATAACCACTACTAAAGACCGACCAAATTATGACCGGCCCCCGTTAAGGGCCATTTTCAAGTCAACTGTTTCCCTTAACACTGATGGCATATGGCTACTGATTGGCCTCGCGCACGACCTCTTCGGATTTTCCCATTGATAAAGAAATTGTATAAGATCGTTATCGGGTCCAAATTTTTTTCAAATTCAATAAGTTCAATCGAGTGAAATGTCATATATTGGATGGACTATAGAGCAATGGATTAAATTCCACTTTGATTCCACTCCTCAAGAATCTTTCGATCTTTTATTACAATTATTGAATGATCAATCTAATGATGATCCAGCTTGGATTAGTTTAGCAACTGAAGATAATTTAAAACATCAATGGGATTTCTTACAAAGTCATAGTGATAAGTTGAAATTACCATTATATGGTGTACCAATTGCTATAAAAGATAATATCGATGTTAAGAATTTTGCAACCACTGCAGCCTGTCCAAGTTTTTCATATGATCCAATTGAAGATTCAACTGTTGTTAAATTATTAAGAGCTAAAGGTGCTATAATAATTGGTAAGACTAATTTGGATCAATTCGCTACAGGGTTAGTAGGTACTAGATCACCATATGGAGTTACTCCTAATACTTTTGACGAAAAATATGTAAGTGGTGGTTCTTCAGCTGGTAGTGCCTCAGTAGTAGCTAGAGGTATTGTCCCAGTATCATTAGGTACTGATACTGCTGGAAGTGGTAGAGTACCAGCTGGTTTAAATAATTTAATTGGTTTAAAACCAACTAAAGGAATTTTCTCTTGTAAAGGTGTTGTTCCAGCATGTAGATCACTTGATTGTGTTTCTATCTTTTCATTAAATTTACAAGATGCTCAATTATTATTAGACATTATGGCCCAACCAGATTTTGAAAATGATGGATTTTCAAGATCTTTACCATCAAATCCTTTATTATCATTTTTCAAACCAAAGATTGGAATTCCTTCAAATTTATTATGGTATGGAGAAACTGAAAATCCTAAATTATATAAAAAAGCCGTTGATGTTTTTGAGAAATTATACGACTTGGAATCTGTTAATATTGATCCATTTGTTCAATTGGCTAAATTGTTATATGAAGGTCCTTGGGTAAGTGAAAGGTACTTAGCCACTAAAGATTTCTTAGCCACTAACCCTCCACAAAAGGATTTAGATCCAACAGTTATGACTATCATTAAAAGTGGTGAGAAATACACGGCTGCAAATTGTTTCAAATACGATTACAAAAGACACGACTTGTTGCAGCTTATTAATGAAATCATGGAAAAAATTGATGTTTTGGTAGTACCAACTGCTCCATTAACTCCAACCATTGACCAAATTCAAAAAGATCCCATGACTTTAAATAGTTACCAAGGTACTTATACAAATTTTGTTAATTTAGCTGATTTATCAGCTTTAGCAATTCCTGCTGGATTTAGACAGGATGGTGTACCATTTGGTATTACTTTAATCTCTAAGAAATTCAATGATTATGCATTATTAGATTTAGCTAATAAATTCTTGAAGAATTCAAGTGAATTAGGTAGTCCAAGATTTGTTGGTTGCTTAAAGAATACTCACGTGGGAGTTGGTGATGAATTGAAAGCCATCCCACAACCAAACCCACAAACTTCAATTCAATTGGCTGTAGTTGGAGCACATTTAAAAGGTTTTGAATTACATTGGCAATTACAAAAATGTAATGCTACATTTGTCAAACAAACCAAAACCGCTAAAAAATATAAATTATACTGTTTACCTAAATCAGGACCAATTCTTAAACCTGGCTTAAGGAAAATTAATCCTGATAAGGAAACTGGTGGTGAAAGCATAACTATTGAAATTTATTCTGTTCCATTAGAGAATTTTGGTACTTTTATATCTATGGTCCCTCAACCTTTAGGTATTGGATCAGTTGAAGTTGAAGATGGTTCAGTTATCAAATCTTTCATTTGTGAAGAATTTGGCTACAAGGAATCAGGTACTGTTGAAATAACTAAATTCGGAGGATGGAAGAATTTCATTGAAGCTGAAAAATCTAAAAAATCTAAACCTCCTTTCAAATCAGTTTTAGTTGCCAATAGAGGTGAAATTGCTGTTAGAATCATCAAAACTTTAAAGAAGTTAGGCATTAAATCTATTGCCATTTATTCTGATATTGATAAATATGCAAAACATGTATTGGAAGCTGATGTAGCTGTTCCATTACATGGAGTATCAGCAGCTGAAACCTATATTTCCATTGATAAAGTTATTAAAGCTGCTAAAACTTCAGGAGCTGAAGCTATTATCCCAGGGTATGGATTCCTTTCAGAAAATGCTGATTTCTCTGATAAATGTACTAGTGAAGGAATTGTATTTGTAGGACCAGCTGGTGATGCTATCCGTAAATTAGGTTTAAAACATAGTGCTAGAGAAATTGCTAAAACTGCCAATGTTCCATTAGTTCCAGGATCTGACTTGATCAAATCCGCTAAAGAAGCAAGACAAGTTGCTAATCAATTGGAATATCCAGTTATGGTGAAGTCCACTGCTGGTGGTGGAGGTATTGGTTTACAAAAATGTGATTCTGAAAATGATATTGAAAGAATCTTTGAAACGGTTCAACATCAAGGTAAATCATATTTTGGTGATGATGGTGTTTTCTTAGAAAGGTTTGTTGAAAATGCAAGACATGTAGAAGTTCAAATTTTAGGTGATGGTTATGGTAAAGCTGTAGCTGTTGGTGAAAGGGATTGTTCTTTACAAAGAAGAAATCAAAAAGTTATTGAAGAAACTCCTGCTCCAAATTTACCTGATTCTACTAGAGCCAAAATGAGAAAGGCTAGTGAATCTTTAGCTTCAGTTTTGAACTATAAATGTGCTGGTACAGTTGAATTCATTTATGATGAGAAAAGAGATGAATTCTATTTCTTGGAAGTTAATGCAAGATTACAAGTTGAACATCCAATTACGGAAATGGTTACTGGTTTAGATTTAGTCGAATGGATGTTATTGATCGCTGCTGACATGGCTCCACCTTTAGATCAACAAAAAATTACCGTTACTGGTGCATCAATGGAAGCAAGATTATATGCTGAAAATCCAGTTAAAGATTTCATGCCATCTCCAGGTCAATTGACTGATGTTAAATTCCCAGCTTGGGCTAGAATCGATGGTTGGGTTGAAAAGGGTACTGTTGTTTCTGCTGAATATGACCCAACGTTAGCTAAAATTATCGTTCATGGAAAGGATAGAAATGAAGCATTGATGAAATTGAGACAAGCATTAAATGAAACTGTTGTTTATGGATGTATTACCAATGTCGATTACTTAAGATCAATTGCCAATTCTAAAATGTTTGAAGATTGTAAAATGCATACCAAAATCTTGGATACTTTTAAATATAATCCAACTGCTTTTGAAGTATTGAATGCTGGTGCTTATACTACTGTTCAAGATTACCCAGGTAGAAAAGGAATGTGGCATGTTGGTGTACCACCTTCAGGATGTATGGATGAATATTCATTTAGAATTGCCAATAGAATTGTAGGTAACCATAAGACAGCTCCAGGTATTGAAGTGACACTTAATGGTCCTAAATTCTTATTCCATCGTGATACAGTTTTAGCAGTAACTGGTGGTGAAGTTAAAGTTACTATCAATGAAAAGGAAGTTAGTCAATGGGAACCTCTTGAAATTAGGTCAGGTGATGTAGTTAATATTGGTAAATTAACTTCTGGTTGTAGAGCTTATGTAGCTATTAGAGGAGGTATTGATGTCACGGAATATTTAGGTTCCAGATCTACTTTTGCTTTGGGTAATTTAGGTGGTTATAATGGAAGAGTTTTGAAATTAGGTGATGTATTATTCTTAGGCCAACCGGAATTACCAAGTTGCACTTTACCATCATCAATCTCACCACCAACTAAAGTTCCTCAACAATTGATTCCATCTTATGATTTCAATTCCAAAAACGCATGGCAAGTCGGTGTAACTTGTGGACCACATGGATCACCAGATTTCTTTCAAAAGGAAAGTGTTTTAGAATTCTTTAGTTCTGAATGGAAAGTTCACTATAACTCCAATAGATTTGGTGTTAGATTGATTGGTCCAAAACCTAAATGGGCCAGAGCCGATGGAGGTGAAGCTGGTTTACATCCATCAAATGCTCATGATTATGTTTATTCATTAGGTGCTATTAATTTCACTGGTGATGAACCTGTTATTTTAACTTGTGATGGTCCTTCATTAGGAGGGTTTGTTTGTGAAGCTGTTGTTGCTGAAAGTGAAATGTGGAAAATTGGTCAAGTTAAACCAGGTGATTTGATTAAATTCATCCCATTAAGTTGGGAAACTGCTAAAGGTTTGAAACTTCAACAAGATAAAGTCATTGAAACTTTCCAAGGTGAATTACCAAGTTGGAAACAAGCGTTATCTGCTCCAGATGATCCAGTATTAGCTACTATCAAAGAGTCTAATTCTCCTAAAGTTGTTTATAGACAAGCTGGTGATAGATATATTTTGGTTGAATATGGTGACAATGTTATGGATTTGAATTTAAGTTATAGAATTCATAAACTTATCGATATTGTCACTGAAAGGAAAACTCCTGGAATTGTTGAAATGTCAAGAGGGGTTAGATCAGTGTTAATTGAATTTGATAATATCAGTCAAAAGGAATTATTGAAAATTTTAATTTCAATTGAAAAGGAAATTGTATTTGTTAACAAATGGAAAGTCCCATCGAGAATCATTAAATTACCAATGGCGTTCGAAGATAAAAAGACAATGGATGCTGTTAAAAGATACAGTGAAACCATTAGAAGTGAAGCACCATGGTTACCTAATAATGTTGATTTCATTGCATCCATTAATGGTATTGATAGACTGGATGTTAAGAATATGTTATACACTGCTAGATTCCTTGTTTTGGGATTAGGTGATGTTTTCTTGGGTGCTCCATGTGCTGTACCATTAGACCCAAGACACAGATTTTTAGGTACTAAATATAATCCTTCAAGAACTTTTACACCAAATGGTACTGTTGGTATTGGAGGTAATTATATGTGTATTTATACCATGGAATCACCAGGTGGTTATCAATTAGTTGGTAGAACTGTTCCTATTTGGGATAAATTAGCATTAGGAGCTCACTCAACTGTTGCACCATGGTTATTATCACCATTTGATCAAATCGAATTTTATCCAACTACTGAAGAAGAAGTCGATAGATTCAGTGAAGAAATGAATGCTGGTAAATTCGAAGTTGATATTGTTGAATCAGTTTTTGATCATGCTAAATATTTAGAATGGATCCAAGCTAATTCCCAATCAATTGAAGAATTCCAACAAAATCAAGGTGGTGATAAATTAGAAGAATTCAACAGATTAATTCAAATCTCCAATTCCGAATTGGCTAAGAGTGCGGCTCCAGTTAGTGCTGAAACTGATCAATTTAGTGAAGATGCTGAATTGGTTTATTCTGAGTATAGTGGAAGATTCTGGAAACCTTTAGTTGAAGTTGGTCAACAAGTGAAAAAGGGTGAAGGATTAATTGTTGTTGAAGCTATGAAAACTGAAATGACGGTTAATACTCCTAAGGCTGGTAAGGTTGTTAAGATTTATCATAAGAACGGAGATATGGTTGAAGCTGGTGATTTGGTCGTTGTCATAGAGTAGACCCGAGCTTTAGCGAGGGCTGCTCCTTAATGAAGTAGTTAGATGTATGTGAATAGTAATGAATATGTTATTCAGTTTGAGGCTTCTTTATCTCCCTATAAGTAACAGGCCATCCATATACTAGTTACCTTTCCTTCACTGCTCGCCCTAATTTGAGGTAAAGAGCTATTTGCTTCTTCAATCAGGTTAACCTATATACCCAATGGCTCCTATACAATTAAGGCATCCTAAATTTCGTTATGAGGATATATAAAAAGGACCCTCAGCGGCTAATTTCTCTATAAAATGGTTGCAAAACACAAACACAAAAACAAGAACAACCACACTTTTCAATCCCAAAAAAGCAATAGCAAGCCCAAGTTCCAATATAAAATGACTGATAAGTCTGAGTCTAAATCAAACTATCAACAACCGAGTCAAGCCGTAGGTAGCCTTGAAAGTGTAGGAGATGTTACAAAAGGACTCACAACTAACACTGAGTCAACAAACACCAATTCAAGCAGAGAATTTAATAGATGTCAAGAATTAGAAAAGCAAATGAATGAAATGAAAAATCAATTAATCCTTATTCATATGAAACTTTCTGCAGATAGAAATGATTATGAAATGATGCAACAGCATTATGAACAAAGAATTAATAGTTTAGAACTGAAAGTTGCACAGTTGCAAAATACTGTGGCTCTTGTCAGTTTGAGGCAACTTAATATTGAAGATGATTCTAATGAATCTTTAATCAATTGCATTGTATTCAATGGAGCAAGAGTTTTTAATTGAGCAAGATTTTAGGCTACTTTAGGCTGGCGAGTAATGAGAGTGGCTAACTAACTAACTCACTCAACTGTAGCTAAAATTCAACGTAAAGTCTTGTGGTTCTACTGCGTGCAATCTATTACCACCCCTTATACGCATAGATATACTATACACCAGCTGTACAATACCTCAGGTATATGATCAGATAGCTATTAATGTATAATAATTCATATCTCTGCCCATCCTCAATCCTCACATAATTCTCAAACACAAATTATCAAACGCGTTATGGCAGACTTCTTAAAACCTGAATTATGGACGACATCGTCCACTGAATGTTTGAAACTTTTTGTCACTACTGATGGTACAGCTGTTAACTTCAGTCCTACTTTCACCTATCCAATCTTTGGTGATAGTGAAAGTATCTTTGGATTCAAGAATTTAGTCATATATTTGTGTTTTGATCATTATACGTTTTATCCATTTTTAAACGTTAAATATGATGAAAAATTGAATGATGAAGATATAAAAGATCCTAAGGATGTTATCATGCAATATTTACCTGAATCCACGGTTTTTAAAGATGAAGTTAAATGGGTTGATGCCACTAATAAAGAGAAGGAAACTTACAATATACCAGGAGAATCTATTGGTAAATTTGATGATTATGAAATCTACAAGATCAATTTGAAAGATTTGAATGGAATTGAATTACAGAAAAGATTACAAATTTTAGTACTTCTCTTTATTGAAGCAGGTTCATTTATTGATCACAAAGATGAATTATGGGACTTGTACGTGCTTTATCAACATAATAAAGATACTAAACCTTCAATTGTTGGGTTCACCACCGTATATAACTACTGGAAGTACCCCGGAGCTGAAAAATTCGACCAAGGCGTTAAACAAGTACGTAAAAAAATCAGTCAATTTGTTATATTACCAAACTACCAAGGTAAAGCTATTGGTAGTAAATTCTACACACAACTTTATGAATTATGGTTAAAAGATCTGGACATTGTTGAGATCGTTGTAGAAGATCCAAATGAAAGTTTTGACGATTTAAGAGATAAATCAGATTTGAAAAGATTAAATAATGTTCTCGACTTAAAAAGTATTGATTTTAATAAATTAACCAAGGAATGGATTGAAAAATTCAGAATTGAACAAAAGTTCGAAAGGCGTCAATTCAATAGATTAATTGAAATGATTTTATTAAGCAATTATAAACAATTCAATCAATTGAATTTGAAACAAATTCGTTTGTTCATAAAGAAAAGATTATATGAAAAGAATAAAGAAGCTTTATTGACATTGGATAAACCTACGAGGTTAGATAAATTACAAACTGCTTATCAATCACTTGAAGAAGATTATTATAGGATTTTAGAAGGTGTTAAATTATATAAAAGAGGTTTAGATATAACTCAAGATAGCAGTAAAAGAGTAAAAGTATAATGTCGTGAGCTCTGATAGTGTATAAATATGTATAATTGACTTGTCGTATCTCGTATTTTATGTGTTATATGTAATTTATTGTAGTTTTTGGTTAAACTTGCTTGTTCGGATTAATTATGTAGTGCACCGATTTAGTGTATAGTATATAAGGTGAGAGTATTTGCAACCAATAGAAATCGTCGTAGAATTAAGGCACATCATTTGATACCTTGACTCATACATAACAAAGATCTTGCAACAACAGGAATGATCATTTCATAGTGTCTGGGGTATCTATAGTACCAACTAACAACTCGTCATAGATCCTAGATCACTGACATAGTTAAGATACGCATAAAAATAGAATTACGTCATGCGAAATTTTAAATGACCAGTGAGTGTATGTATAGAATGTTCCGGTTGGTTACAACACTAATTTAGTATGTACGTCTAAATTGATGGTGCATGATACACTATTTGTTAGTAGTTAATTCAAATGGTCTGACCATGTTTCCGGTAAGTTTATGGATGATTACCCCCATAGCTAACACGTGTCATTAAGCAATAACCCCCATACTACTACCATCATAATGCCCTGAAAAACTCGTTTAATTACATCCAATTATAAACACTAAAAATATCTAAACCATAAACTGGTTGTATAGGGTTTACAGCAATGTTCATATACTTTACATCCCATTCCTGCATAGACTTTACAGCAAGTAACCTATTTTGAGAACCCGACAAATTTCAGTCTCGGGCTATAAAAAGGAATTTTTTCCCCCTTGTGTCGAAATTTCTATATTACATTTTAACTAAAAATGCATAGAACTTATTCATTAAGATCTTCAAAAGCTCCAACTGCATCTCAATTGCAAAGTCCTCCACCTCCACCATCTACTACCAAGTCCAAATTCTTTGGTAAAAGTGGAATTGCCTCAACTTTCAGAAAGACAGTTGCAGGTTCAACTGGACCAGAATTATCCCGTAAATTAAGTCAATACATTAAGATGGAAAAGAATGTTATGAGAGCTTTAGAATTGACTGCTAGAGAAAGAAGAGATGTTGCTAAACAATTGAGTGCTTGGGGTGAAGAAAATGATGATGACGTTAGTGACGTTACTGATAAATTAGGGGTTTTAATTTATGAAATCGGTGAATTAGAAGATCAATATATTGACAAATATGATCAATATAGAATCACCTTAAAGGGTATCAGAAACATTGAAAGTTCAGTCCAACCATCAAGAGACAGAAAACAAAAAATTACCGATGAAATTGCTCACTTGAAATATAAAGACCCACAAAGTCCAAAAATTTCTGTTTTAGAACAAGAATTAGTCAGAGCTGAAGCTGAAAGTTTAGTCGCTGAAGCTCAATTATCTAACATTACCAGAGAACAATTAAAGGCTGCTTATAACTATCAATTTGATGCTACCAGAGAATTAGCTGAAAAATACGCTTTAATTGCCGGTTATGGTAAAGCTTTATTAGAATTATTAGATGATTCTGCCGTTACTCCAGGTGAAACTAGACCAGCTTATGATGGTTATGAAGCTTCCAAACAAATCATTATTGATGCTGAAAATGCTTTAGCTTCTTGGACTTTAGATTCTGCTGCTGTTAAACCAACTTTATCTTTACACCAATCTGAATATGATGAAGTTGAAGAAGAAGATTTACAAGAAGCTGAAGGTGAATTTGCTAAACACGAAGAGTAAATTTTGAATTGATTTCTATTGATTTCACTCACTTAAATAGTTGATGTATTATTACTTGTTTATCCTTTATTTAATAATCTCTACCACATGTATCTCCCCATATTTACCCCAGATTTGTCATTATAATAAGCTGTGTTGCTAGCAAGGACGGATTAACATGACCGCCGCAGCTGCAAAAAGATTTGCGTTAATCTGCAATGACACTGGAATCAGTGCCCATCACCACGACATGAATGTCTGGTGCCTTTAGTAAATCATTAGATCCTGAATGTTTAATTGAAAGTTTACCCCTACTAGTTAATTCTAATAAGTTCAGAAATGATTTACACACTAATTGCCGGGAACATCTAATCGGACAAATTTCATCAAATTCAATTCTCAGCTTATTGAAGTTCTTTAAATAGTTCAAGAATTTTTCACTTTCTTGGTTTCTAGTTTCCGTATCAATAGGAAGTCTTGATATAGAAGATCTAGAACTAATATTAGATAAGTCGATATCTGGGAATGAAATTTCAAATCCTTCGTCGTTGGTAGTGGTGCTATTACTATAGATATCGAATTCACTACTTTCATATGGTTGTATTGGCATTCTTCTACCCAATTCGATCTCATTAGAGTTTACTGAGGTTAGGAATTCATTATTCATAAGTTTTTGAAATGCTCTACCCTGTTTGGTCTTCTTTCTTATCTCCATAACCTCAATGTACGTTTGGGAATCAAAGTATTGAGACTCATTCAAGGTAGTTGTTTGGTCAATGATAAGTTTTCTTTTCTTACAATTGGATGGTGTACCTTCTGAAGTACTGTTTGGGTCTTGACTAGGGTCTTGACTCGGTGTATCTCCTCTACCAATGGACGTATTAAATTGATCTATATCTGAATTGGTCATACTTCTATCAATTGCGCTTCCATCACCTAAACTCAAATCCAATTCAAATTCATCTATCTCCATGTTATTCATCCCATCACCAAGGTCAGCAACCCCATCAAAATCCATAAAGGAATCATTTCCTGTAGTGGGTAGCATAAAAGTGAAATTCCTTCCAAATTCAATGTCATACCCTAAATCAAAATCAGGAATAATCTCATTAATAATAAACTTTGGGTCATCTTGAAGAAACGATTGAACTCCAATGGCCGTTGATGTCAATAAATTATCATTCGTACTCAATTGTTGATAGTTGATTTTATTCTTCATGAACAGTAGATCATTCAATACATAGTTAACCTTTAATTTATATAACACAGACAATCCATACATTAAATTCGAAGATAGTCTTAAACTCATCGCTTTACTCATACCTTGAACTACTTCAGGTATTGATACATTCAATACTTGGCCTTTATTAACTTTGTGGAACATTCTAGACCCTAATGTCGATAAATACCAAACCGTCTTCATTTCTTCATGATTAAACACTGTAACTGTATCCATTGTGATTATACTGACACGCTCAGGTTGTTTTATACAAATAGTTTCAAATGGTTGCAAATTTGATAAGACTTTGTCGGAACGAATGCGACATGTTGATTTATGATCTATCACATTTGCCTGTACACAGAGAATTATAACATGCTAAGAGCTAAAACTAACATAATTCATTAACTATTAAGACATCTTTTTATTAAGGTTTTCAAAAACTTCATAAATCAATCCTAAACATTTCACCACTTTTTTATAATTCCCGTCCCTAGTCGCTTCATAAACATTGTATAAAATCGATCCACCTTCATGGCCCAAAGTATCTAAATTATAAATCAAATGACTATTCCAATCGTTTTCTTTCTTTAAATACTTATCTAAGTTCAAAAGCTTATAGTTAGTGACCTTAAACTGAGCCCAGATCTTCAATTTTTTAAATGCTTGAAACCATGGATAATCTTGAGTCAACCCCTGTTGGACTTCTTTATTATACTTATCAAATATTTTTGACAGTTTATTCAACTTTGAGTTCAATGATTTCAATGAAGTGATAAAATGATTGAAATCATCGAAATTCTCAATAGATCTAGATCCCCACTTATCTAATTGGGGCCTATATTCCTCAAAATATTCATTGAACTTGTCAATAACAACATGACAATAATCATTGGTCTTGAAATCAATCACTTCATGTTCACTGAGACTTATGATGAATAAACCAATATACTTAATTAAAGTGGTATGGAAATCATAGTCGGGGTCAACCTTCTTGATCCATTTATAAGAATAATAATTGGAATTTCTCAAATATTCATCAGTATCGTTAGAAAACTTGATATTAACAACAGGTGTATTTTTATGGTACTGGAACACTAAACTATCTTGTTTAGAAACTGATGATCCTAATTGATTATCGATGGTATTGTTATTTTGACGTTTCCAATACTTGTATAATGTAGCACCATCATCTTCATCATCGTCATCTTCTAATTGGAATTTTTCAGGCATAGGAATTTCTTTAGTTACTTTCCTAAGAATATGATTCAATAATGGATTCGACAGTATGCTTAATTTTTCACCTGATACTAAATCATCATCAAGGTTAATAAAAGCAACGATGTTCTTATTATAGGTCTCAAAAAATTTCTGTGATCCTATAAATCCATTTTTGGTTTGATCAAAAGAAATGAACTTCAAATTTCTAAGAGGTTTCCAACCTAATTTGATCAATTTGGAATAATGTCTTAAGATCTCAAGTAGAACAACATGATTACTTAAAGGATTTGACGAAGCAAATGAATCTCTTGATGCTCCGATGATTATATCACCATCTTTGATAATTCCATCCATTGATCCAATGATATTTGTGCCGTGTCTTGGCTTATCATTAAATTTACTAGTGAACCTAAGACTGAACTTAGGGTTTTCAGGTCCTTCTAAAGTATTCAATATCGGAGTAATGGTTTTGATATCAATAGGGATGATTGGAACTTTGGGTGTTTTGGGTGCTCCTAAATTATAAATAAGGGTATCTCTTATAATGGCTTTGGTATTAGTTACGTTAGTATAATGTACTATACCTTTTACACCAAACTCTTCAGCTATCAAAGCTTTTTCAATAAGTGCTTTATCGCCTAGTAAAGAACTGATTATAACAATTTTATCTTTGACTTCAAATCCATCATTGATTAAAGAATTATAGTCTCCTCCTAACCCTTGACCAACTGAAATAAACTCTCCCTCAATATCGACACTTTTTCCATATCCATAATACCCAGGAGTAGAATCTTCAGCCACAATACTTTCGTAAGCTACACCTTTTTTATCCAACAATTGAATCTTTGTCTCAACAGGGGCTGATAAATTAGAAGGGAATTCATTAATAACTGTCGACAACCCGGACTCTTTAAACCTCTGACTAATGAAAGAAACCATTTGCTTATTATCATCACTAAGTAAATTAACCTTACTCTTTTCATTAATTTCAGTGATATTTCCAATAGTCCAATCAATGTACTGTTCATTTCTACCAGATTGGAACCGATTGTCTCCACTATAGACTAAATAGTTACGCTTAACGTCATTTTTGGTTAAATGTAAATTATGCCATCTCCTATAATCTCTACTCAACGATGTTCTAGGGAGAAACGATAACTGTAGAACAATGATGGCTATTATTCCAAAACCACAGAACCACCAAAATCTCCGTTTACTAAATTTCACTATAGTTTCTTTAATCAGGGCCAAACTAATTTCCGAAGTACTTCTTGTTCTTCTGTACCTTCTTACATTTTCTTGATGTTCTTGATCAGTGGCTTGTGTACTAGGGAACCTGGAGTTGAGAAGGGGAAGATTCTCATTCCTAATTGGACTCAGAGTCTGCAGTGGTGTCCTTATAGGACGATTTCTTGGTGGAGTAGACATAAACGTGAGCTTAATATGCGCACTAGCCGCAAAACATTGATGATGTTCAGGTACGCCGCACTATTATTTTGGGGCCGAATTGGTGCAAGAGGAGCTCATCAAAAAAGGTCTAGAACAGAGGTCCTCCTTAACCACATTGGAGGGATCTTGAAAATTCATAAATTGAAACAAAATTCATTAATATACACCTAAAATACATTCCTAAGCTGTAACATCAGAAACCTTAGGTTCATCAGGAATACCATCTTCAGAACTAACAACTTCATCCTCTTCCTTATCCAAATTAGACTTAGGACCTGAATATTCTCTATATCCATAGATAAAATAATATAAAAGTGAAAGTACCCATATACCACCATTGATTGCTATAGTATAATTCATAGTATCTTTATCAACTTCCTTATTATCAGGGAACATACTCAAAATGATAATAAAGGCGATCCAAAGCACTGTAATAAAATGAATTGAGTTAGTTACAAAATTACCAAAGTGAAGTGGCCCTGGAACAAATTTTTCTCTACCATAAGGTAATAACACCAAAAATACTGGCATTCCCCAAGAGAGATAATTACCTGCAATAGTCAATGAAAATAAAGCATTTGCAGCTGTGGCGTTAATCAAGATCAATAACCCCAAGACCAAACTCAAACATCCACCAAAAATCGTGGCATTGACCGGAACTTTAACTGTAGGGTTAACTTTCTTAACAACTCTATGAATGATTGGTAATCCATCATCTCTTGCAAAAGCCCAGATTTGTCTTGAAGCTGCTACTAAGATGGATGCCCCCATTAAATATTGAGCAAAAGCAATCAATGCCATAAATGCAACAGCCCATTGTTTTCCTAAAGCATCATAAATGATTTGAGCTCCAACTGAACCAGTCTCGGTTTCTAAAACAGATGAAACATCACCATTTTTAATACATGCTGCAAAAACAATACAAATAAACCATCCCAAAATCCAACAAACACTAATACTACCAATAATACCAAATGGGACGGACCTACTAGCATTCTTAGCTTCCTCACTCAAATGTAAACAAGAATCAAATGCACCGGTAGTCCAAACTGCTGGCATCCAACTTAACATAAAGGACCAACCTGTAGTCCAAGTTCTAGCGTTATCAATCTCTGCAAAAATGAAATGAGCATCATTGAATCCATAACTTTTACCTGCTCCAACAGGTACAGCAATAAGGAACAAAAGAATAATGAAACAGTTAATAAGAATAGAAAATGTTTGTAATTTAGCAGTATGGGCCGTAGTCAAACAACATAAAATGACGTGACTTACAGTACAAGCAGCAAAAACTCCGTAAATTTTGGCGTCGGTGATATTGTAGTCACCATCTTTATTGATAAAGACTGCAGCCAAGATTTCGAATGCAAACCCATAATTAATAGAACAAATACCTCCACAAAGTGCCAAACTATTAGTACAACCAATAAGGAAACTCAAGGGTACTCTGAATGAGTCAGGACAATAGTAATTGGTCCAGTAGAACAAACCTCCTGATGTTGGCATCGACGATGATAAAATTGACATAGATACACCAATGAATAAAATGAAAAACCCACTGGCAAACCAACCCCACACTAATGAAGCAGGGCCACCTTCTAACCCAATAGCAATGGTTGAAACAATAGAAGGTAAAAGTCCCATGATTGAAAATGCAATACCAAAAACTTGAATAGTAGAATACTTTCTATTCAACTCTTGTTTGTACCCGATCTGTTTCAATAATGTAGTATCATCGATTGCCATGAGGGCATCGACATGTCTTCTTTCACTTCTATGAGACTGGATCTGACTTAAATGACTCTCAGTCCTTGATTTCATACTACTTAAACCATTACTGGCTATTCCTCTTAGTCCGGCCATTTTCTTATTATCTTTTTCCCGTGTATTTGGCCTACTTATATATTAATGACCCATTATACCTCAATTATTTGTCCTGTATATAAAAATTTGGAGATAAGCTACAACCCCAACTCCTTAAGATTTGGTAAATCTATTGTTCGGGGAACTCAAAATAATTTCACAGTAGGTTGAGGAGGAGCCTCTTTTTGGTTTATAGTAGTGTTGGGCAGATTTAAGCGATACACATTGCATGAACGTTTTTTCTATTTCTTCACGTCAAGGTACCATAGTTATATTATGATAATGTACTAGAATCCAAGTGATGGTGAATGAGATACAGAAGATAAAATGTGACTTTGATAATTTGCTATTGGTTGAAGATCAACTGTTGGCGCTTGCTCTGTTGAGTAATCATCCCACAAAGTTTGACGTGCTCTGAGGTCAAACTGGAGCGCAATCCACTTACGAATTTTTAGCGGAAATGCCCTTTTAAGTAATAATCATGTATATTGGGAGCTATCATGCAGCCCTTCAATAGGATGACAGCTTTTTAAAGTAAATGCTTAGCGAGCCCCATTCCTATTTCCTTAGATCTCGTTTCGTTCCCCTAGCGTAAATGCATACCCCATATCAAAATCTCCTCTGGAGTAGTCCAATAGATCACCACAACAGTGGGACCAATTCAGATAACAGTTAACAGGTGATATTATTATTTCACCCTCTCTCAATATTTTTCTGGAAATCACCGGTTCTGTTATCTGTCTCGTACCATTGCTGCAAACTGTCAAATCCAGTTGTGCTAAACGCCGATAATTTTAGCGTCAACATTTCCTAACCATATTCATTGGCCTATTGGTCTATGTAGCCCCGCTTTAGTGCCGGGTACAAATCAAAGGAATCCTAGACTTATTGTTTTCATGTAAAAGCCATTTCTAGATGTAAGTACGTTTCTATAACGCATAATATTAGATTTAAAAAAAAAAAATTTTAACTATTTCGTATAATTTAAAGTATGTACTCATTATCTGAGTAGGAAGAAAACTTATGATTCCTTTTAGAGCCCAAGCAAAAGGATTACGTCACAAAAGATTTCGGTAATTTGAGAGATGAATTTCAGAATGATTGTGTAGTTTTAAGTTGGCTCCTCCAAAGAAGCACGTCTTGTATAGTCTGAAAAGTATGCTAAGATATTGGACCAAGATCAGGCCTATGTCGTTCATTTCTCAAATCAACCTCAATATGCCACTACATTAACCTAAACGATAGTATCTTTGAACATCACTTGCTTTGAACATAACTTGCTTTGAATATAACTTGTTTCAATTGGATTACGAGAGAAATATTCCCGTTAAAGTCGCAAGAGTTCATTTAGATCATTTAATTCGATACATTTATATTAATTTATTAGATAGTACTTTTTGCACCCAAAGCGACATTATACCACTCACTTCATTTCACCTAGCAACACCAATTCAAACTGATCAAAACTTTATTCAATTCCTATCCAAAATAAGCTCTAAACGGAATTCATCATCTTCACGTTTGACTTTGAAATCCTGATGTATGTCCAAAGCTCCTTCACCAAAACCTACCAAATAAACCTCACCATCATTTACAAGAATATTATCTTCATGTAGACTCCCATGGGCAATACCGTTTTCATGCAATAGATGTACTTGATGCTTGAGTTTCTCTTTGATTGAAGGATCTTTCAAAATATCTATAGGCTCT